>OVAX01000063.1:92420-153160 GCA_900406405.1 Lepidium africanum | reverse complement strand
GACGGATTTTTTTATCCGTCGGAAAATTAGGCCGGTTTTCCGACGGAAATAAATCCGTCGGTATAACACTCTTTTTCTTGTAGTGCTAGTAGTATTTATATATCAACGATCGATCCATCATATAATCACATTTTCTTTTATTTTATCTTAGCTAAAAGGATTTGAATTGAACTTTGCGACAACATTCAATTATCGATCCAAGACAGGAATACATCTTTACACTATCCTGAGATCAGCAAGAAAGGAAACCTGTTCAGTGGTCGCTATTTCGATCGCTTTAGTTATCTCTTAAAGATATTTTGGTCGAGTTTGTTCGACTTTGATCTCTTTATAATTTCTACTTATTTTTCAGCAAATGCTTGTAATTAACTTCACTTCTTTTTTTAATAACTTTCACATTTTAGCCAAAAAAACATACGTAATACGATTCTTTATTTTTTTTTTTGTTAAAAGATTCTACGGACGTAATACGATCTTAATATATAGAAACTTGGACAAAATTTACTAAACATTCAACAACTAAGAATTATAATTGTAATTGTAAAGAAAATTTTGTAATTATTACGGGGGTGTACGGACAAAAGAATAATGATTTGAGAAACGGCTAATTCTTTTTCTTGTTTATATAAAAAGAAACATGAATATCAGGATTAAAAAGAGCTAAAGTGAAAACGGCATTATAGTTTGACATACAGTGTCACGTGAAGTAATTTGCTTGGTAACGTAATTTCAGTGACAACTTTACAAATCTCACCATATTCAAAGTATGTAAAGCTAATTCCAGATTGTCTTAATTATTTTAATTCTGTAGAACTATTAGTGGAATTCATAAGCCTTATATATTATATAGTGTATCTATTTCTATTAGATATTTATAGACACATAAAACTTTTAAAATGTAATTTCCCACTACATGCCAACTGTTTTTGCAAAGTGTATAATCATTCATTTTAACCATCTGTAGATTCGTAAAATAAATTGAACAACATATATAATCATTAAGAGAAAATCAATTTAACAACGATGTCACGAGTTAACAAAAAAAATATATTTTAAGAAATACAAAAGGAATAGTGAAAATTGTTAAATAATAGTTACGTCATTATTTATATCATTCTCTAATTTTCCAATTGATATGGTGAATTCGAATCATGTTTAGTTGCAGTTGGCGAATTTTGTTATGGACCGAGTTTTTTCGATCCAATTATTGTCGAAAAAATTGATATGGTGAATTTAAGGAGGCATATATGCTGAATCTAGACATAATCCTCATATAAAGAGCTTGCCTAAACTGAAATTGACAAGCATTATTAATGTAAGTAATTATGTATATACGCATCTCTTAAGCCAAAATCCATAAAAAGTGTCTTTTTTTGGGTAAAAGAATTGTATTTTGTAATTAAAAAAAAAAGAATTGTATTTTGTATGCCAAAATGTATATATTTTTGTAATGGTTTAGCGTGTGATGAATTATTGGCATAGCTCTTTTTAGTTATACAACTACAATGACATTAACGCTTTTTAATTGTCTTTTATATTAAAAAAAATCAAAATATTATTGTTCACACAAACATTTATACTTTTTGCAACTCTCCCACACAAACCCCATTCCTCTCTTCAGCCCTAACTCCCTATATATACGTGAATTCCCCGAAACACTAAGCTCGTGCCATCAGCTTTAACATTAAGAGAAAAACACTTACAACTCTTAAGTGCAATCTCTCTTCTTCTTCTCTCTTTACAAACCCTAAATAAGTTCTATAATCAGAAGAAGAACCATGTCTCTCTTCAACACTCAAAACACATGGGCCTTTGTCTTTGGCTTGCTTGGTATTATCACTAAACAGTTCTCTTCATTTCGTTTTTGATATTTTGCATCAAGTGCTGCAATCCTAATCTAAATTCTAGAGATTTCATATCGAGTTATTAATACCATTTATTTTGTTATATTATTGTATATATAATTTTCAGGAAATCTTATCTCCTTCGCCGTGTTCCTCTCCCCAGTGTAAGTACTATCAATTTCTTACTAAAATTGGTTAATTTATCTATGATTCAATACGTCAAATATTAGCATATATATATACACATAAAATCAATAATCAAGCCCTAAATATTATGTGATAACATCAATGTTCTCTTGGTAATGTTTAAATATTATGAAATGGATGCAGGCCAACGTTCTATAGGGTTTGGAAGAAGAAAACAACGGAAGGGTTTCAGTCTCTTCCTTACGTTGTGGCGCTCTTCAGTGCGACTCTTTGGCTTTACTATGCGACACAGAAGAAAGATGTCTTTCTTCTTGTCACTATTAACTCCTTTGGTTGCTTCATTGAAACCATCTACATCTCTATGTTCCTTGCCTACGCTCCCAAGCCGGCTAGGGTACTTAAAACCCCTCAGTTCTATAAACATACATGTGATATACAAACATAAAACCAAGTCGCTAACTCAAATACTTCTTGCTTAATTGATACAGATGTTGACAGTGAAGTTGTTACTTCTCATGAACTTTGGAGGATTCTGTGTGATTCTCCTCCTTTGTCAACTCTTGGTCAAAGGAGCCACACGTGCTAAGATTATCGGAGGAATCTGTGTTGGATTCTCTGTTTGTGTTTTCGCTGCTCCTCTGAGCATAATCGTAAGTACTCTAATTAGAAGTGATTAGTTTATGATCTTGTCTCAATTATTAACATATATATAATAATGTAGAGGACGGTGATAAAGACAAGAAGTGTGGAGTACATGCCCTTTAGCTTATCCTTAACTCTTACAATCAGTGCTGTCATATGGCTCCTTTATGGTCTTGCTCTCAAGGACATCTATGTTGCTGTAAGCCATTTCCTCTCTCTATTTCTCTTTATTTTATGTATTTTTTTTTCAAAACATAGAAAAATAAACTGTTTTTTTTTTTGTTATAATAGAATTGAATAGATATGTTTTTGACATGATTAATATGTCTTGAAAAGCATCATAATATATTAATCATTACATAAGTGGGTGCTTTTGTTTCTAATGAACCTGAGACTTTGAGGTTTTCTAATCATAGATTCATTGATTGAAAGAGATATAGATTAGGAAAATTACAAAAAAAAAAAATTAAAGAAAGCAAAACCCTTTTGTTTGGTATTGTCCTTTACGACTAAAATTTATAAAAACAAATTATAAAGAAATTCACTTTATATTCCACAGAAACATTAAAAGATTTTGCTTTTGCAAAAGAAATTTATTAGATATTGAGTTCTTTTTATCTTTATTGTTACACACAAATTATATTTTGTACGTAACTTCTATCGATGGCGCACAAGTTTGCCATAAACTTTTTTTTAACGTACTTTATTCATAAGCTAGAAAGTGGAAAGCGAGTATATAATCACCACTATTATAATATTGTTTGTTTTTCAGTTCCCCAATGTACTTGGTTTTGCTCTTGGTGCAATTCAAATGATCCTATACGTAGTCTACAAATATTGCAAAACGAGACCGCATCTAGGAGAAAAAGAAGTAGAAGCAGCTAAGTTACCGGAGGTGAGCCTCGATATGCTGAAGCTAGGTACAGTGTCATCCCCTGAGCCAGCGCAAATCGGAGTCGTTCGTCAAGCGAACAAGTGCACATGCGGTAATGATCGAAGGGCTGAGATTGATGGTGGACAAACCCCTAAAAACGGCAAGCAGTCCTCTTCCGCAGCAACTACATGAAAACTTAAGCCTCGCGTTGACTATGCAAATGTTGACTTTACCACCCCCAACTTGATATACCAACCACCACGTGTACCCTTTGTCCTATTTTTCTGAGTTTATCAAATGTGCCAAGTAGAGCACTAATTCTCCGGAGAATATATATATACACATATATATACCTATTCGGATATATATAATATATATGTTTTCCGGAGTTAATTTCTCTACCTCTTTTTAAATTTATGTAATTACCTATTGGGGATATGTATATTTCCTATTTTCCGATTAAACAAAACTATCAAAATTATCCATCCTGATTCAACTCTTCTTCTTTTTTTTTTCTTTCTTATATATAGTTAGTAAAAGTGTTTGCTGTTTATTTCAAAGGCATCATTCCATACGATATACATTTCTAACTCGCATATAGAATTTACATTACGTTTGGAAATAAAAATATAAAATAAATTTATTTATTTAAAAATAAAAAACAGCAAAATATATTAAGTATATCGATCAAAACTTGATTGGTTCATTTTTTTGTCGTCTTAATTATATTGAAACCAGGTTGTTGGAGTGTAACGATATTGGGAAAATAGAAAATTATATATAAATAGAAAATTAGAAAACCCTAAAACCCAATTAGTTATTACAACAAGAATATACAAGATATTAGAAATATTTCTTATTCCTTATCCAATATTCACTCGTAAGTTGGCGGTGAAACATCTTGAATCCTCAACTTAGATAGTAAGTAGATAAACATTGGTATAGGTACAGCTTTAGTCAACAATTCAGCTGGTTGTTCCTTGGTAGATAGATGTTCCGTCGAGATGAGTTTGGAGGTAATGGCATCACGAACAAAATGACAGTCACGGTGTATATGCTTTGTTCGCTCATGAAAAACTGGATTGTTAGCAATATGAAGAGCCGATTTACTATCACAAAACAGCTTTATAGGCGCATTATGCGATATGCCAAACGAATCCTGTAATTCCTTAAGCCATTTAAGCTCACGTAAAGCATATGCCATGGACCTATATTCAGCTTCGGCCGAAGACAAAGAGATTGGCGAAGAGCAAAGCATGATGATATAAGCACTCAAAGAACGCCTACTCAAAGGACAAGAACCCCAATCCACATCACAATACGCAGTTAAACTTAAATCTGAATCTACACGCAGCATAATTCCTTGTCTGGGACAACCCTTGACGTAGCGAACAACACGTAGAGCAGCATGCCAATGATCAGTCATAGGAGCATTCATAAATTGTGACAAAACATGCACATGATAAGAAAATTCTGGCTGAGTGAAGCACAAGTAGATAAGATGACCAACCAAGCGTCGATACGGCTGTAGGTCTGAAAGAGGATCATTGCTAACGAGAGAAAGCTTGTGATTAAGCTCAATCGGTGTGGCAGCGGGTTTGGAAGCTAGTAAGCCGGTTTTAGTAATAATATCCAAGGCGTACTTGCGTTGGGATAGGAAGAAGCCTTCACTGCTTCTAGTAACTTCAATTCCCAAGAAATACTTCAATTTTCGTAAGTCCTTCATATGAAAACAATCACTTAGGTAAGTCTTGAAGCGAGCCAAAGTAGAAGAATCATCACAAGTAACAATGAAATCATCCACGTAAATGAGAATATGAAGATGCACGCCATTTTTACTGTAAGAGAAATGCGTAGTATCGGCCTTGCTTTGTGAAAAATCGTAACCAAGCAGGGCATTGGACAGCTTAGCAAACCAACAACGAGGAGCTTGCTTGAGTCCAAAAAGTGCTTTCTTCAAGAGACACACTTTGTTAGGATCACTCAAAGGAAAACCCGGAGGAGGTTTCATGTAAACTTCTTCATCCAAATCACCATGAAAAAAAGCATTGTGAACATCCATTTGGTGAACCTCCCAATTTTTGGCTGCGACTATATCCAATAAAACTCGAATCGTAGATGGTTTTGCAACAGGCGCAAAAGTATCTGTGTAGTCTACACCTTCAGTTTGCTTGTTGCCGAGAGCAACTAAACGAGATTTATGGCGAGATATAGTTCCATCAGAGTTATACTTGATCTTGTACACCCATTGACAGCCTATTGCTTTCTTACCGGGAGGTACATCAGATTTAATCCACGTCTCATTGACTTGAAGAGAAGAATGTTCATCATGCATTGAATTGTTCCAAACATCATTCTGCATAGACTCCTTATATGAGCGTGGTTCATGAGAAGACGTAATAACTGCTAAGAAAGCTTGATGCGAAGGAGAATACTTATGACCAGATACATAATTAGCTATAGGATACAAATTGTTACCTGGAACTGATGAACTAGGACTGTGATTAGATGGCGTAGAGATGAGAGAGGGTATAGCTTGAACTACATTTGTAACATATTTTTTTAGAAGAACTGAAGGCTTGCGTTGATGTTGTCTTCTTCGTAGTAGTTTTGGTAATCTAGGAGATTCAACAGAAGGAGGGGGAGAAGAAACACACGAACTCGAAGGAGGAGTAACCACTTCGTTGGATTCGGACGAACCATCAAGAGAAGTAGACGGAGTATTAGACGATGGTAATGGCGGAGACACAAGTCTATCATGAATGGTCTCATCCTGCACATGTTCCTCCCAATCATCAAAATGGTAAGCAGTATGCGGAAGCGTAGAGTATCGAGTCTTCATAGAGATTAGAATAGTAGGAAACTCAGTCTCAAATTCTTCTTTCTCCAAATCATATAATTTCCAAGCCTTTTTGCCAAACGGATAGCCCACAAATATACACCGTTGGGAACGCGAACCAAATTTGTCCTTGTCTCGTCTCTTCGATGATGCATAACACAAGCAACCGAACACGCGAACAATATCATAATTAGGCACAGAACCATGAAGCATCTCATACGGTTGTTTTACCTTCGAGTAATGGTGTTGGTGTTTGATTAATAAGAAACGATGCTGTAAGAACACTTTCACCTTAAAATTTGACCAGTATTTTAGCTTGAAACAAACAAGCCCGAGCAACATTGAGAATATGTCTATGTTTACGTTCAACCCTGCCATTTTGTTGTGGAGTATCCACACACGACGTCTGATGAAGTATGCCTTGCTGTCAAAAATAATGTTGTAAAGTAGAATTAACAAACTCAGTTCCATTGTCTGTCTGAATTATCTTAACATGTTTGTTGAATTGGCGTAAAGCCATTACACAAAAGGATCGAATTAGCTCTAGAACTTCGGATTTTTCCAAGATCAAGAATACCCATACAGCTCGTGAGTAGTCATCTACAATCGTCAAAAAGTAAGAAGCACAACAAGAAGACAATGTCCGATATGGACCCCAAACATCGCAGTAAATTAACTCAAAAGAACTTGTAGCTTTATTAATACTTTTATGAAAAACACCACGTGTTTGTTTTGAACGAAAACAAGTTTCACATCCTTTAGTAAAATCCAAATCGGTAGACACATTATTAAGAAACGGTAAAGTGAACAAAACTTGAGTAGACGGATGACCAAGACGTTGATGCCATAGACTAGGAGAAGTAGTTGCTTTAATGGTGGAGACATTGTGAGCTCGAGATGCCGTGGCTCCCTTAAAGTAGTATACCCCCTCTCTCTCTTCATCGGCTCCAATCAGAGTCTTCGTAAAACAGTCTTGTAAAACACACAATGTATCTGTAAAAATAGCAATACACCCTGTTTGTTGAATAAGCTTATGAATGGAGAACAATGTGCAGTTGAAACTCAGAACAAACAAGATATCCCGTAATGTGTATTTGTCATTCAAGATAAGATTCCCAATATGAGTAGCACATGAAGCACGACCATCGGGAGAATGTACGTTGGAACGTAAAACCGGACGTAACACTTGAAGAAGAGTCCTATCACCTGTCATATAGTGTGAGGCGCCGGTATCAATAACAATATCAATGAGTTTAGTTTTACCAGAAACTTTATTGATAGATATATGTGGCTGTTGGTTCTTGAGGAGAGTAATAAGCGTTGCTACTTGTTCCGAAGATGGAAGAGAGGCCATAAACGAAGGATGTGTGACAACATTGGTAGCAGATGCACCTCGTCCTCAACCACCACGTGATGAATTTCCACGACCACCACGTCCTTGAGAGGAACCACGAGAAGACTGTTGCTGTTCCAAGAACTAATCGGGATAGCCATGAAGGAGAAAACACTCAGAAATTTCATGACCCTTCCGATTACAATAAGTGCAAAAACGAGTAGGATCACATGACTTAGGTTGAATAGCAGCAACAAGAGAAGGTTGTTGAGGTGCAGTAAAAGAGAAATCAATTACTTCAGAAGTTGCGTCTTTGTCACGCATGGAGGTTAGATGTTGTTCTTCTCTTATAACCCGAGAGTACACAGTATTTAGGTCAGGAAATGGATCTTGATTGATTATTTGAGACCGAAGAGGACCAAAACGGGAATCATCAAGTCCGAACAGAAACTTATGAACACGACCATCCTCCTTTTCTTTTTCCAAAGCCGAAGAAGCAGAGCAAGTACACGCTGGAGTAATAGATAGATTCTAGTATTCTTCACAAAGCTTAGTCAAGCGACCGTAGCACTCAAGAACAGATGCACCACTCTTTTTGCAAGTAGTAATCTGATCAGCCATAAGATGTCGTCGAACACCACTTTTCACTAAAAAACGATCTTTCAGCGATTCCCACAACTTGGAGGCGTCCCCAACATGTGACACAGTAGAACGAAGTTTTGGGTCAATGGAGGTACGAATCCATCCAACGATCATGGAATTTACAGCAGTCCAATTGCTAAGATCAGGTTCTGTAGTAGGTTTGGAGATTGTACCGTTGATAAAACCAATTTTCTTCTTCGCCTGAAGAGAATTAGAAAGCTCAGTGGCCCATATCGAGTAATTATCATCGGTAAGGAGAACAAAGGTAATGAGAGAGCCATGAATATTTTAGGGATGTAGGGTATAAGCAGTAACTGCTGGAGAAGTAACTTCGTTAGAGATAAAAGACATGACTGAACTTTTCCTTATTCAATCGTAGGTGAAGAATCACAAGTAGAGAGGCTCTGTTTTTTGGACTCGAAAAACAGAGGAAGAAGAGAGCAAAAAATCGGCTACAATTAGGGTTAGGATTCTTTTGCTCTGATACCATGTAACGATATTGAGAAAAAGGTGCTTGTATTGATTAAGATAATTACATATATATAGACAATTAGAAAACCCTAAAACCCAATTAGTTGTTACAACAAGAATATACAAGATATTAGGAATATTTCCTATTCTTTTTCCAATATGGAGCGAAGAACCAGAAGAAGACGATGCAAGATAATTTGATTCACCTGACAAGCAAACACAAACAACAGAGAGAACGGAGACGAAGAAGATCCTTCTGAGCTTAAGCAAAATTGCTCACCAACTCGTGCAAGATCCAGGTGAGAAGTGCTTAGAACTTTATCTCTGATGACTTAAACGTCTTACACGAGACAATTAAGACTTGTTACAGAACAAGAAAGAAAAAACCAAGATAAGAAGATCTAACCCAGAAAGAGAAGAAGAAATTAGCTCAACAAGCTTGAAGAAGATGATGAAACTCTGATAAATCCATCTTCTTCTTATCTCTCTGTAACAACTTTTTTCTTCTTTCTGTTAATCATCGATCCTTCTTAATCATGATGTTTATCTATATATAATACATGATCTGATCCCTTTAATTAATAAACCCAAGTGTGTCTTTAATGGACATTGTTGTTTGTTGATTTTCTCTTGTTATGGGCCATTAACAATCAGCCCATTAAGCTAATTTTGTAATCAACTCTAACAATCCCCCACTTGATTTCAAAATTAAATTTTCAGACTTCATTGATTGTCCAGAAGACTTGAATCAATCTATTTCTGTAACAATGCACTTGAACAAAATTCTCTTTATTGAATAACATGTTTTCCATATTGTACTGTATTACATGTTAATCATTTCTTACATAGTAAAAAATTTACATATACACGTATGAAACGTTTTTCTTTCATACAACATAATCGTCATTGACTATTCTTCACAAAAGTTACATCCAAGCAGTTTATATTCACTTTACAGACTTATCCAAGTTTTTCCATGATTCTCTTTTGCTTTGACCTTTTGAACTGTGGTTTAAATGAATAAAGCCAACAGTAAGGAGCCTCAAGATTCTCACAAACTCAAGTAAAAGTTTAGACCCATTTCTTTTGCCATATCCTTTACCATACAGTTGCAAAGAGCCTTAGTAAATGAGTCTGCTAAATTCTTCACAGACCTCACAAATTCAATAGATAATACACTAGCTTCCATAAGCCCTCTTAACACTTTGTGTCTCATCTGTATGTGCCGTTTCTTTCCATTATAGAGATTATTCATAGCCACTCTAATGGCAACTTGTGAGTCACATCTTATTAAGATAGAAGAGCAAGGTTTACTAACCAGTGGCAAGTCCGCAAAAACACTCCGTAGCCAATCTGCTTCTTGTGCAGCTAACTCCAAGGCTATTAACTCGGATTCCATCTTGGATCTTGCAATGCACGTTTTCTTTCTAGATCTCCACGAAATAGCTCCACCTGCAAGCATAAAAATGAATCCACTAATTGAATTAATCTCATTGTTATCTATCACCCAATTTGCATCACAAAAAGCCTCCAAGACACATGTAGATCCTTTATAGTTCAAGCTCCAGTTCTGCATCCCCTTTAGATATCTTAAGAGACGATCCATTATTTTCCAATGGTCTTCATTCAGACTGCTTGTATAATGACTCAACATACTTACAACATAAGCAATGTCTGGCCTTGTGCAATTCATCAAATACATTACACTACCAAGCATCTTTACATAAATGCAAGGATGAGTCATACGATGTTCTAGCAGTTGCTTTTTCCCAATAATCAAATCTTTTAAGAACCTTTTCAACATAATGAGACTGTAATAAACTGAAACCTTCCTCTGTTTTAGTTACCTTAATGCCCAATATGACATCAACTTCTTTGAGGTCTTTCATGCTAAACTTTGAACCAAGAAACCTTTTTAATTCTTCAACTATAGCTAAATTAGATCCCAAAATTAGTATATCATCAACATAGACACAGATTATCACATATTCAGATTCGTCCAACTTGCTAAAGATACAAGTGTCTCTTGTATTAGAAACAAACCCATTCTCTAACAAAACTGAGCTGAACTTTTCAAACCATTTTTTAGGATCGTTTTACAATCCGTAAAGCGATTTCTTCAATCTACACACTTTATTTTCACAACCTTCTATCACAAAACCTTCATGTTGCATCATGTATATTTCCTCATCTAAATCACCAGTTAGAAACACCATTTTAACATCCATTTGATTCACTATCAACCTATAAGATGAAGCAGTAGCTAACATCATTCTAATTGAAACAATTTTTGTAACAGGAGCATAAGTATCAAAGAAATATATTCCATGTTTCTGTGAGTATCCTTGAGCTACAAGTCTAGCTTTGAACTTGTCTATTATTCCATCTGCCTTTAGCTTCTTCTTCAAAATCCACTTACACCTCATAGCTTTGCATCCATTTGGTAAATCAACTATTTCCCAAGTATGATTAGATATGATTAAATCATATTCGCTGTCCACTACTTCTTTCCAAAAGAGAGCATCTATAGACTTCATAGCCTCGGAGTAAGACAAAGGTTCCTCTTCCAGTAAAAATGTGAATACAATTTCTTCATTGAGTTCATCCTCATCTACGAGAAAGTAAGTGATAAAATCTGCACCATAATCAGTCGAGGTTCTTGATCTTTTACTCCTTCTTAGTTCTGATTCATTTGAAGATTCTAAGAGTCTTTTCTTAGATACAGCTGCAGTAATAATGTCATCAGAATTTGAGCTCAGAGATGGATTAAACAAACCCATTGACTCACTGTCTTTCTTAAAGGGAAAGATCTCTTCAAAGAACTCAACGTCACGTGATTCAATCACATGTCCTAGATTCAAAGATGATTTATCAAATGTAATACATTTATACGCTGCACTGTTATTAGCATATCCTATGAAGATTCCATCACATGTCTTTAAACCAATATTGGTTCGTTTAAACTTAGGCAGACTTATATTCACTAAACAACCCCATGATCTAAGGTAGCTCAAATTTGGAGGATAACCCTTCCATAATTCATACGGTGTGCTACTAATTCTCTTATGAAGTACTCTATTCAAGATATGACAAGCAGATATTGTAGCTTTCCCCCC
This sequence comes from Lepidium africanum, assembly GCA_900406405.1. NCBI lineage: Eukaryota > Viridiplantae > Streptophyta > Magnoliopsida > Brassicales > Brassicaceae > Lepidium > Lepidium africanum. The sequence continues at coordinate 141,252 of OVAX01000063.1, read as the reverse complement.
ACATTTGGTCATTCATACATGAACTCAACAACATTGCATTCATCATTTTTTTGAGTGTCATGTTCTTTCTTTCAGTAATCCCGTTTTGCTGTGGAGAGTAAAGTGCTGAGGTTTCATGAATGATCCCTTCATTTATACAAAAACATTTGAAATTATCAGACATGTATTCTCCTCCTCTATCTGATCTCAATCTCTTTAATTTCCTGTCTAATTGCTTCTCTGCTTCATTTTTGAACTGAACGAAGAAATCAAAAGCCTCATTTTTAGTTTTTAACAGATACACTCTAATGAACCTTGAACAATCATCAACAAATGTAATGTAATAATTCTTCCTTCCTCTACTAGTTGCACTCTTAAAATCTGAAATGTCGGAATGAACTATTTCAAGTAGAGATGAGGACCGAGTGATTTGACTCTTAAATGGTAATGTAGCATGTTTAGCTTCTACACAAATCTCGCATTTCATTGTACTGAAATCGATTGTGTCATGAATCAGATTTGCTTGTTTCAGTCTTTTTACAGATTTGACATTCAAGTGACCAAGTCTACTATGCCAACAATCAAAACTCGAAACCAAATAAGCATAATCCTTTACTTTATTCATATCATCGTTTTCAAGTACAAATAGATTACCACAGCAGAAAGCTTTACCCACATAGTTTCCATTCTTATTCAAAACCAACATCCCACCCTCTATAGTTTGTTTAACACCAACATTCATCAAAAGAGCACGAGAAATCAGATTCTTATGCATATCAGGTACAAAGAGAGTTTTAGTTAAGGTAAGAGTTGTCCCTGATGACATCTTTAGCTCAATTTCTCTAATTCCTTCGACTTTAAGCCCTCTTGCATCACCCAAGTATACATTGTTGTTTCCATTGTCTTCCATCTTCTTAAACAGAGATTTCTGGTTGCAAATATGTCTTGTAGAACCAAAGTCTACAATCCATTCTACTTTGTCTGATACAGCAAAGACTTCAGTAACCACATCAACAATGTCTTCAGTCAGGTTTGCTTCTGTTTCTTTCTTCTATTGTCGTGGAAGCTTACACTCAAATTTCATATGATCATTTTTACCACAGTTCCAGCATTTCATCTTCTTCTTGATATCAACAGCTTGCTTCTGACCAACTTTATTCTCCTTGACCTTTTTCTTCCCTTTCCACTTTGTTTTCCCAGTTTCAGTAGAACTTTCTGCAAGATTAGCATCAAAATTATAAGGTCCAGATTCAGTATTCTTACTTTGATACATTCTGTTTGCTTCCTCAATCATTATGTTTGAAATTAGCTCATCGAGATTCATCCTTTTCTTCTCGTGTTTAAGCTTTGACCTGTAGTTGTTCCAAGAGTCAGGAAATTTGTCAATCAATACCAAAGCTGCAAGATGGTTTTCAATATACATTCCCTCTGCTTGAATTCTTGAAACTATAGCTTCGTAATCGTGAAGTTGGTCTAAGACTAGAATATCATCTCTGATCTTGAAACATGTCCACTAAGAGGTGATATATTGTTTCTTCCCTTCGTCTTCTCCTCCATACTTCTTTTTGAGGTTCATCCAGATCTCTTTTTTGTAGAGTCAAAGCTTACATATATGTCGAAAAGCTTCTCAGTGAGATGACGCAAGATGTGTCCTCTACATGTCCAGTTATGTTCTTCCACAAAGCCTTCTGTCTTTTGCTTCTTAGATTCAATGTGAGCAGAATCTGACGAGTCTTTGTTATCTTTCTTTGTCGGATCTTGAATTGTATTAGTAGCAGAATCAACTCTGATTGTTTCTTCATCTTTAAATAAAATGTAATCAAGACCTGTTTCTTGGAAGAAGAAGAGTAGCTCCTCCGACCATCTTCGATAGTTAGCTCCGGTGAGAGGTTGCAGCTTGGATAAGTCTAGGACGATCCTGTTCTTCGCCATATGTCTTTGATCGAGTAAAAAAATTTGCTTAAGAATGTTTGAGGGAAGAACTTGAAGAAGACAATACAAGATGATTTGATTCACCTAGCAAGCAAACACAAACAACAGAGAGAACGGAGACGAAGGAAGATCCTTCTGAGCTTAAGCAAAATTGTTCAGCAACTCGTGCAAGATCCAGGTGAGAAGTGCTTAGAACTTTATCTCCGATGACTTAAACATCTTACACGATACTATTAAGACTAGTTACAGAACGAGGAAGAAAACACCAAGATAAGAAGATCTAACCCAGAAAGAGAAGAAGAAATTAGCTCAACAAGCTTGAAGAAGATGATGAAACTCCGATGAATCCATCTTCTTCTTATCTCTCTGTAACAACTTTTTCCTTCTTTCTGTTAATCACCGACCCTTCTTAATCTCGATGTTTATCTACATATAATACATGATCTGATCCCTTTAATTAATCAACCTAAGTGTGTCTTTAATGGACATTGTTGTTTGTTGATTTTCTCTTGTTATGGGCCATTAACAATCAGCTCATTAAGCTAATTTTGCAATCAACTCTAACACATGTAAAATACATTATTCGAATGTATAAGGCGGCGGATGACAAAATTTCCTCGGAAACTACACCCAAAAGAGAGAATCTAAAATATAAATCCCGGAAATAACTAGATTAGGACCCTTAAAATTAGACTCGATAATTCATAACCCCAAATCAAAAGATTAAACCACCATATACTAACGAAGCCAAAGCTGATGATGGAACCTCTTCTGAAGAATAAACGCGCCTTTATTCATCATATGGAGTACTTTTCTGTTATTACAATAAATATAAGCATTTCATATGAACTCAGTGGGCAAAGTCATTGTCCAACTCAATTAATATCTATATTGGATCAGTAACAGGGCCTTTCCGATGTTTACTACCTTTCAACTGTATTCAATTTTGGTTAGCTCCAATTTGTTCTTCAGTGGTTTAGATAAATGCATCTTGGGCTCCGGTTCTTCATCTATCTACCAATAAATTATTAGCTCACTACCCAAGAAGTCCTCTATATGCTCAAGTGAGAACACACTAATTACATTCATAGTTCTCTTAGACCATCTCCATCAATGATATCTTAATCTGGTTCTTAAAAATAAAATAATTTCAAATAATCTACAACAATTAAAATAATAATATTTTTAAGAGACTATGAGGGGTTCGTTTCTTCGTTGAGAAACGTTCACCACTGTTTAAGAACCCCTATTGTACACTTGCCAAAGAATAATTGGATATTAATTTTTTAATTTAAAATAATAACTAAAATATTAATACTTTATTTTTAAGAAACTCAGCAAGTTTTTAAACCTATGGACATGTTCTTAGAGTATTTCCATCCAAGTGTTTTTTAAAGGAGTTTATTCCCTTAAAAAATATAAAACAAAATAAAATTTTAATAATATTCAATTATAAGAGTTTCTAGATAGTGAGTTTGAGTTTCTCGGATGAGAAACTTTCACTACTTTTATAAAAAACACTTGTAATAAAATATTATTATATATTATTTATTGTTATTTTTAAGTTAAGAAACTCAAAGAAAAATTCATGGATAAAGTCGTCTAAACTCTAAAACTACCAAAACACTCTAGATCCGAATTAGAACTTTCTTGGTCGCATAGTAAATTGAATGTCTTTTGAAGTGTGAGCCAAGCTGGTAAACCGGCCTCTAAATTGAAAAGGTGTCAAGTATATACCGTCTTCCAACATTCTTCGGAAAAGCTCTACAAATTTCTTTGTATTAATCTTCCCTGTGTCGTAGAAATCGTAGACGGGACCTTCAATTAAAAAAAAATCAAACATACCACTTATGTAATCGCTACATATAACTAAATTCTTCCCAATTTAAAGTAAAAATATCTAAAATCGATACAGACAATCATTTATTTTAAACATATGTATGTCAGTACATACACATAGTTAATACAACCAAGTTTACATAAGATTTTATTAAAATCAAGAGGGATGACTCTAAGAGAAAGATGATTGAAGTGTAGAATAACTTCTTTACTAAGAATCTTCTTTATTAAAAATATTTGGGAGATATTACAAGATTCTCTTAGACTCAACTTAGTCACTCAAGCTTAGATAGAATTCCTTCTAAGCTCTGATATCTATAGTACAAGTCCTAAAAAAATATCAAAAAATATTACATTGATATGTTACACACTTACTTAAGACATTACATTAAAACATTCTTTAATTAAACTCTCATTTCATTTTACAACCATCAATTTCTTTCAACTCTTAATTATTAATATGTTGACTCTTTATGCAATCATAGACACTAGCATGCTCAACCACAAAAGGAGGTCTATAAACTTATTTGGTCTTTTTTTATACGAGGAAATAGAATTAAATCCATAATGTGATTATAGAATGTGGTAATAACAATGTTTTCAGATATTAATAAGCTCTTCAAATATTTCCATAGCCGTAGCAGGAAGCCCAAGAAACACATTGATACTCTTCATATCGTTTCCACTTGGCAAGAACAAAATCATTTCCTTCTCTGGTAAACCAACCGGTCCAGAAAAAACCGGTTCTCCCCAACCGAAATCCAGTTTATGTAAAGTCAATTGTGACCACGACGTGATCAAAAGCGTAGCGTTTAAACAAGGCCGGGACCGGTTTACCTCGAAATAATCTATAGCAGACCTCATGAAACCATCAGTGACGGACTCGACTCGTCGCTTGACCATACCCACCGCATGAGAAAGAGGGTTCCCAACTAATTTCCCTGATGACGTCACCAAACCGGTTAACACAATCCCGTTCCCGCAATATCCTTCCGGGAGAGGTGGGACAAATTTTGACCGTCCATCAGCCGCAAACAATAGCTTAACCCGTTGGTCCGGTTTAAACCGAAGCGCCTCGCACCGTGATTTCCAAATAAACCCGGTTAAGGCCTGAAATGTCGATACCTTATTATTATTCTTATTATCTTCTTTCATTGCCATGCTCTTGAGCTTCTCAAGCTTTTCGGGTTCGAAAATGAACGATTTGTAGACGATTTTTTCTTCGTCGTAGAGTTTTTTAGTATCGGAGATGTCTTCGATCTCGTCGAACTCGTTGTGTGGGAACTCGATTTTAGGCGGGTTTCGTGATCGAAGAATCGTACGGTCCAAGACTGGTGGGAGAGATAAAGGAAGGCCTTTGGCTGTCTCGCACCACGAATTGAGAAATTCCATGGCGGCGACTCCATCTAACATGTTGTGGCTCATGCCTAGTCCTAAGACAAAACCGCCGCATTTGAAATTTGTCACCTAACAATAAAAACGGAAATATTCATTCTTAGATGAATCAATAATAATGTAAAATGAAATAAAATTCCATTGGATAGAGGTTTTTGTCGTATATCAATAAATAATGAATTGTCCAAATCAATCCATTCCAATCTCATTATTCTACATTATGGACAAATACCGCTATATTTACTCCTGACATTTCAAGCAACCATTCATATGTACATGGACATGGTCCTGTCATTGTATACAGAATAACCCACAAAGCATAAAGCTATTTTTTGTTGTCAACACCTTAAGTTATGTAAGTCAATCGAATTAAAATAATTGTTAAGCAAAAGATCAATCAAAACAGCACCTGTCAGGCTGAACTAATGTAACAGAAACGAAAAAACGTCACCTGAACTACCACCGGCGGAATCTCGAGAATAGTCCGAGCACTAGGAACGTTATAAATAAGTTTCTCGAGCATCTCCATTCTACTCTCGGAGATAGCCTCTTTGATCTTCTCTATACCACAATTAGCCTCAGCTTCCACCAACACGACCCCTTCTCCGGTGCAATTCACGGCGATCTTCCCTTCCGGACTGATAGTCAGCCTTCCGGCGAGAGGGTAGTAATGAACAAGAACCTCAGAGAGAGATGTCTTGATCACGTTGTAGGATTCTTGGTTGGTTTTTGACTCCGATTTGAAGTAGTATAACGTTTTGACGATAATGGCAACGTTTTGATCGAGATTAGAGAGATAGTAAGGACCCTTTGGAGTTTCGGATACAGGAGGGACGAGAATAGGGTTTTTGATAGTGACGATGAACTCGGATGAGTCGGCCATATCAAGGGATTTCGATGAAACAAGCTGAATAACGTTTGGTTACAAGTCCTTGCATCGAATGAATTGAACAAAAGAGCATATTTATAGGGTTCTTATGGGATGAAGTGAAGGTTAGGGCTAGCTAGTGTATAGTTGGATAGATAATGTAGTTAAAAGCTAGAGGACCACTTGAGTAGAATTCATAAAAAGCGTGAAAGAACCAAGAGTATGGTTTCTATGGGGGATACGTGGAGATTAGGGTTTAAGTTTTCAACAAGTGAAGGTTGTGTAGCCAAACAGATGCGTAGGTGAAAGCTAAATTATGATCATTAAAGCTATGGCTACTTAAATGGAAAGTTGATTGAATAAATTTGTTACTTTATGGAGTAATTGGTTGGTTGACCTATAAGAGTGATATATAACCAATTTGATGTTACGGGTCCATTGAATATTTGTCACAAATGTCAAAGTTGATGTTTTGTTTCTATAAATGTAATAAAGAGTATTTTGCGTTTTTGAGTAAATTCGAAATCAGTTTTGGTCAATAATCATATCTGTGATGAGTGGATAAAATATTCGGATGAGTTTTCAGTTTCAGTTGGAATATCATGTCTATGTATATACGCGAAACGGTTTGATTCTCCCATTTTTTTTAGGGGATCACTAATTAATCAAATAATATAAATGTCCTTATGTATTTCAGGAAATTGTGTACAATGTGATAAGATCTGGATATAAAGCTTGCCAATGTAGCCACGTTATTATCATTTTGATAGTCATTGTAGGAGGAAGGCCTGACTTTGGGATTCTGGGCCTTGTCCACAACAAGCCTGTAAGTAGAAGGTAGGCCCATTAAGGGATATAAGTCTGGTTGTCTCGCTCAAACAGAATAGACAATCATCGCACGATGAGCAGGGACTACCGAGGCCAAATCGGCCACATCGACAGTAATGGGCCTGAAAATACATAGGCCCTCCACGCGACATGTCGTGTGCTCAGCGATCGGAGAAAAGTCAACTTCGGAAGGAGCGCCGAGACTGAGTTGGGCAATACGGCTTCGCCGAACTACTGATTAAACCGATATGACACAGTATAGCCCTGAGCGCATTTAATGCTTGACCCCTCCTACGAGCCTAAGGGTCATCCGAGCCTAAGGGTCATCCGAGCCCATTTAATGCTTGACCCCTACTACGAGCCTAGGGATTGCCTACTAGGGGATGATAGAGAAGAAGCATCCTCTATAAAAGAGCATCACTTACCATGAGAGAACAGGAACGAAAACCTAAAAAACTGACCGAAATACAAAAAGAGCAACTACCTACGACCGTCTACCACCGTAAAACCTCCATCAAAACGAAGATCTCTGCCCTCATCACTATTTTACGACCTCTAAAACTTACTATGTGCTCATACTTGTAACAACTATTGGCGCAGTCTGTGGGGACACTAGAGATCTCTCTCAAAGCACGGACAAGTTCGACGATGGCGGACAAAACTCCGACCAATACCACGGTAAACTCAGAGAAATAGCCACCACTGATAGCCAAACCCTCACCTCCAATCCTTGCTCCTGTCGGACGACCACAGAGCCAAAGGGTCACCGCCGAACAACAAACTACCAATAAGGAGCAGACGCCAGAGGATCCATCACCAGAAACCACCAACATCCCAAGCATGCTCCAGAATATGTTCCAACGAATGGAGGAGACCACCAGGATCTCGCTATATCGTCGGCGGAGTGTCACGATAGGATAGCCGCCAATGGAGTTGAACAGCGTTCAGTAATCTTGGCTCCAGACTGCCCCGCAAGGCTCCAACGAGCCCTGTTTGGCGATTCGCCAATGATTGACGAACTCTGCGACGAACAAACACCGCCCACATGACGCCTGGCCGAACCGAGAAAGCCTGATCTAGAAGCACCTATCACAGAAAGCATGGCTAAGGTCACCCAGCTAGAGGCCTTGAGAACGAAGGTCGGTAAAATAAATACACGGATCCATCAGTCCACCAGCTCTGCGCCAAACAGTGCCCGACAATATCGCCATATCGGCCTTACAGAGTGGGATCTTCTATGAATCAAGCTGTAAGACGACCTCTACATTAAAGAGCCTCGAACGCTCAAAGACGCCCTCCATAGGGCAACCCGATTTGTAGACGTAAAAGAGGGAAAGACGGCAGTAGTGAAGAAGATCGCGTAGAAAGTTGTGCCCTCTAAAGAACCACCGAAAGAAGATTATGTCGAACCTAGGCAACACTACGACAAAGAATACCAAAGGAAAGATAAGGGGAAGGGCCCCGCCACGTACTATATACAAACCCCAGCTGATCGGTCCACCGCTCAGGCTTCCCACGCAGAAATTATCCAGCTAAATCGACGACTTCCTAATAGACAGTGGAACAGGAATCAACGCCCGGAGGATCAGGATTCCCAAGCCTATTGCAAAATTCCATCAACAGACTGGACACCTGACGTTATGCTGTAGACATTTGCAAGACTTCTTCCTAACAAAATACATAAAGGAGAACATCGAGATTGGCGAACGACCCCTAAGGCCAACTGAAGGACATCGCCCAGAGGAGGTCGCCAACAAACGACCTGACACCTTTAGTACTGAAGAGGGATGACATCCCCCAAACGAGCCGAATCCCAAAACAGATAATCTCAAAAGATCACGGGATGGCAACAAAGGAAACGACCTCCCTCCCTCTCGGCTCAAAGTAGGCATGATCATGGAGGCTTCGCCTCATGCGATGACTCCGTGCGAGCCATCAAAGATAACAGGCGAAAAACTGAGGCGGCTCGCAAACACCTTGAGTGCGTTCTGCTGGCACAGATGCCGAGCGACGACCAGATCATCTCCTTTAATCGATACGATGCATTTGGTGTAGCAATGCAGCATAACGATCCCATTGTGATCGAGCTCCGAATCTCCAACTGTGATGTATCCAGAGTTCTGATCGATACAAGGAGCTCCGTTGACCTGATTTTCAAAGAAACTTTAGATAAAATAACCCTGAAGGACATCGTGATGAAGCTTTTGGTTCGACCATTGATTGGATTCGACGGAGACACAATGATGACGATTATAACCATTAAGCTACCTCTCTTTGTCGGTAGTACGACAACATAGATCATGTTCTTCGTCATAGACCACCCGGAAATTTACAACTTAATCTTGGGAACACCTTGGATCCATAAGATGAAGGCAATCCTATATTCCTACCACTAGTGCGTAAAGTTTCCTACCAGCGCTGGGATTTGCACGATTAGAAGGAACCAATAGTTGTTACAAAGTTGCTTTATAGTAGAACATATACTGTAGAATAAGGGATAAACTTACATGATAAGTCGATCGACAACCTTGGGTGGAACATCTCAACAAAAGGAGAACATAAAGAGCGCCATCCAACAAGTATATATCGACCCCACCAATCCCAAAGTGCGTTGCGATCGGATCAATTTCCTTCAGGAGTACAAGCAAGAGCTCGTCGAATTCCTCTGACAAAACGTATCCACATTTGCATGTGTGGCATCGATCCTAACCTTAATTGCCACGAGTTAAGTGTCGACCCCACCTATCGACCACTCAAGCAAAAGCATAGAAAACTGGGTCCCGAAAGAGCCAAGGCTGTAAACGACGAGGTCGACCGCCTAGCTAAGGCAGGATCAATCATAGAAGTCGGGTATCCAGAATGGCTAGCTAATATCATGGTCATCAAGATGAAAAATGGCAAATGGAGTATATGCATCGACTTCACCAACCTTAATAAGGCGTATCCAAAGGACAGCTTCCCGCTTCCTCGAATTGAGTACCGAGGATGAGTGGGCGGTCGAGTTAACGAGTATGATATAGAGTACCGTGGACGAGCCAGCACCAAAGCACAAGTACTCGTCGACTTTCTGATAGAACTATCACCCGAGCTGGTCGACGAGGTGACCGCGCCCCGTATATGGGCCTTATACGCAGATGGGCCAGTATCCAAGCACGGATCCAGCATCGGAATACAACTAAATTCACCAGATATGGACATAATACAATAAGGCAGAATATGAAGCACTGATAGTTGAACTACAACTCGCCAAGACTCTTGGAGTCAAGATCATCAGTGCCTTCTGTGATATATAGCTCGTCGCGAGTTAGTACAGTGGCGAGTTCAAAGCAAAAAAAGAGGGAATGGACGCCTACCTGAAAATTTTACAGAAACTCACCAAGGAATTCGATTGCTTCGAGCTCACAAAAATCCCATGGGGAAAAAACTCGTCGGCCGATGCGCTTACGGCCTTAACATCCACGTCCGACCCATCACGCAAGTGAGTCATACCAGTATAATGTATCAAAACGCCAAGCATCAGCCTCCGAAAGGATAGTGCTTGGTTGTTACAAACGAACCTATGGACTCAGAGATCGTCGATTGCCCACCCTCTGATTCATCCGACTGTAGGAATGAAATACGATCAAACATCACCGACGGAATCGTAACAAATGACCGATGGGCTGCAAGAAGATTAGAGCACACAAAGCCTATTACACATTGCACCATGAGCACCTCCTTCGCCACAGCATGAATGTAACCCTCCTCACTTGCATACATTGAGAAGAAACCGACCATTTGATGCAAGATGTACACCATGGCGCAGGCGGGAACTATTCAGGAGGACATTTGTTGGCCATCAAGGTCCGAACCCTTGGATTTTTCTGGCCCACGATGAATATGAATTGGGAAAAATACGCTGCCAAAAGTGAGCCTTGCCAACAACAAGCCCCCTTCATCCATGCTCCGGCCGAACTACTGAGCTTGTCGGCCATGCCCTACCCCTTAATGAGATGAGCGATGGACATTGTCGGTCCCTTCCCACCTTCCCGAAAAAAGTGTTTTCTGTTTGTACACACTGATTACTTCACCAAGTGGGTGGAATCGGAAGCATACAATAAGATACAAGACTTGGACGTGTAAAAATTCATATAGAAGAACATAATTTACCATCACTGTCTCCCATATGAAATTGTGATAGACAACGGGCCTCAGTTCATATCAACTAAGTTCGAAGGATTCTGTGCAAGATGGAGAATACGCCTTAGCAGGTCAATCCCGCGAAACAGGTAGGTTGAAGCTACAAACAAGACAATAGTGGTCGGGCTAAAGAAATGACTCAACAAGAAAAAGGACAAGCAAATGAACTCGACGGTGTACTTTGGTCGCATAGGACGACGCCAAAAAGTCCCACCGGGAAGACACTGTTCTCCCTATCACACAGGATAAAAGCAATGACACCCGCCGAGGCCGCAATTCCCAGCCTACGACAAACCGAGCTCCCTATAAACCAACACCAAAACAACACGATGATTAGAAATTGCCTCAATAAGGTGGAAGAGGTGCGCGATCAAACCATTCTCAAACTTCAAAATTACCAGCAATAATCGGCAAAATATTATAAAAACAATGTTCATGGACGTCACTTTTCTAAGGGCGACCTGGTGCTTCGTAGGGTCTTCAGCAACACCGCCGAGTTGAATGTGGGGATGCTAAGAGCAAATTGGTAGGGCCCATACCTCATATCAAATTGGTATACGAACTAATGACAATGGAAGGATCGATGATCCTTAGGAGCTAGAACGCCGTGAACCTAAATTGCTTATACTATTAGTAGTAATATCATACACGATGAGCCCCAAAACAAATTGTGTATATATATACACTATAGTTTCATCCGAACTACGGTCGGCTTGATCCCCAGTTAAAAGGGGTGAGTAGGAAGTCTTTCACCAGGCACAACTGTTATAACGATAAACCTGTAGGACACGACAAGCTCTACACTCCGAATGGCGAGCTCAACTCAAGCCCGCTACTTTAATAGTGACTAATTAAAACGTGTAGTAGAACAGTAAACACTTAGAGAAAAACAGTAGACGCACTCAGAAAAGATAGATTTGACTACACATGCCAACCACAAAATAACGAACACGTGGGAGGAAAGAATTATGCAAGACAAACTACTGACGAGCAGACACACCGTATAGTAGATGCATTCAGAAAGGATAGATGTGCTTATACATGCAAACCCCAGAATAACGGACACGTGGGAGGAAAGAACTATGCACGACAAACTATTGACGAGCAGATACACCGAACAGTAGACGCATTCAAAAAGGATAAATGTGACTACAGAGGCCAAACATGAAATGACAGACACGTGGGAAGAATGAACTATAGATGACAGACTTTTCACGCGCCCAGAATATCACTATAAATAGAGGAGCTCCGTAGGACCAAAAACACAAAGAAACGCAGAACATTAACAAAACATGCTGACCAATGACCTCAAGAGGCAAATGACCTGGCCACTTTTCAAAGTTGAAGCAAAGTAACTCAGCCCCTTACATACGACTCGTAACATACGACAAACTTAGAAGTCGTCCCTCCACTACTACAATATAGGTAACAAGGGCTCAGCGCCTAAACCAAGGACGAACGACGCGACCCATGATGACCTGTCATTTAAGCAACTTAAAAGAGGCGGAGCTCTCATTTAATCAACTTACCTTCCACCTACCGAACCACCTAGTCTAGCGAATAAACCATTGGAATGGACGACGAGCAACCCCGTGCGAGCAGCTGCAAAACTACACATCCGGCAATGAGATCGTCACTCTAGCTACTTATGCCGGTAAAATAATAAGGGAAACCCTCTAGTGACGCACTCATATTGATGTCCAACCCCCAACAATGATTCCTCATTGGAGCTCCGTAGCTCCAAAGAAGGATCTGGCTGGGGCAAACATAAAATTACGAATGCATCAACTAGCTCGACCTCAACCTCACCCAAGAAATCCACCTCCTCTTCCCTGTCGATCAACCACAAAGAGATCACCGAGAGTGTAACGCCTCCGTACAAGTGAAACACCAGCCTACCAATACGCATGAATTAAAGGAGATAATAGATAAGGTTAAGTAATGTCTCGCTCCCTTCCTCTTCCACGGAAGAAGAAAAACGCACCCGACACTATCCTCATACACACAAAGAGCTTGTCCATAAATAGATTATGTCAAAAAGATACGTTTGATAGTCTCAATGAAACAAAAAAAATATATAAAAACTTTTGAATAACCAACGAACACAAACTTTGTTGCTAAGTGAAGAGCTTAACGCTCTCCCACGAAATGACGAACTCAAGCTTCGTCTCTAAATAGAGAGCTTGGCTTTCTTCCATAAAAATGACGAGCTCAAACTTCGTCTCTAAGTATAGAGCTCTACGCTCTCCCAAAAAAGAAAATGATAACAAGCTCAAGCTTCGTCTCTAAAAGGAGAGTTCGACACTCTCCCACAAAAATGACAAGCTCAAGCTTTGTCTCTAAGGAAAGAACTCAATGCTCTCCCACAAAATGATGAGCTCAAGCTTCATCTCTAAATAGAGAGCTTGGCACTCTTTCATAAAAATGACGAGTTCATGCTTCGCCTCTAAGTAAAGACCTCTACACTCTCCCAAAAAAGAAAATGATGACAAGCTCAAGCTTCATCTCTAAAAGGAGAGTTCAACGCTCTCCCACAAAAGTGACGAGCTCAAGCTTCGTCTCTAAATAAGGAGCACGACACTCTCCCACAAAAATGACGAGTTCAGACTTTGTCCCTAAGAGCTCGACACTCTCCCACGAAACGACGAGCTCAAGCTTTGTTTCTAAGTAAAGAGCTCAATGTTCTCCCAAAAAAAATGATGAGCTCAAGCTTCGTCTCTAAGTGGAGAGCTCGGCGTTCTCCCACAAAAATGGTAAGCTTAAGCTCCACTTCTAACCCGCGACAACGGCAAACTTAAACTTTATCTCCAAGCAAAGAGTTTAACACTCTTCCGAAGAGTCAACGAACCCTCCACGAGAGAATGTATATAAGTAAAGAGCTCGATGCTCCTTCACGAGATTGACGAATTCAAGCCCTTCCCCAGACGAAGAGCTCGGCACTCTTCCACGAACTAACAATTTCAAAAATCCAGCTTTGTTTACAAAGGTAAAAAAAAACTTGACTTTCTTACTAGAAGAAATGACAATCTCAAGATATTGTCTAAAAAACTCAAAACATAAAATGAGTTGACAATTCTAAAGCTTATGAACACTCATCGAAAATAAAAGGTCAACCTTATTTTTCCACAAAGTCCAATATGAAATCTAAATCTGATTAAGTAGTTATAAGAAAAAGGGAACGGAAGGTGGCTGTCCGACGCTTACAAGCAGCAAAATGCAAAATCGACAAAGTATCCACCATCTAGAACCAACAGATATGAAACAGGAAAATGATAGTACCAAAGTCACATAAAAATAAAAGCAAGGTAGTAAAAAGCAGTTAGCCTTCTTAGGCATCTCCATATTTCGGGTCTGCGACGCACTCGACCTCTTCATTGCCAACCTCTTCATTAGCGACCTCGTTCACAGTTTCCATAGGCGCATCATCCTCCTCATCTGACAAAAGAGCCCCGACGACCTCCGACAATCCGAGAACATGGACATATTCCAAGTCGGCAATCGTCATCGAATGAATCTTGGCATCGATATCAACTTTTTCCGACTCAAACCTCTTCATAGTTGCGTCAGGTACGTCAACACCCTCCTCACAAACGACCGTAAGACTGGAAAAGGTCCCTACGACCTGACTAAGTTCTAGAAGGCTCTGCCGCACCTTGGCGGAATCTAGTATGTAGGCCCTCAACCTTTCGACATGATCCATCTAGGCTTTGACGACTACTTTGAGCTTAGCTCTTTCTTCCTTCACCGCGTCGCGGGACTTCCTTAACCGAGAAAGCTCAGACGCACACTTCACTCCTGCTTTGTTAGCATCAATCACATGCCTCTTATTTGTAGTCTTATGCTATTTGATCTTCGAGTGACTTACAGCGAGTTCGGCAAGAGCTTTGTCATACTCGCCCTTCCAACGATCGGCTTTCTTAGACACGTCGCTTAGACGACCATCTAGAGCAGAGTTTTTCTATTTATCCACTTCTAACTCCGAACAAAGTTTGTCCCACTCTGAAGAACTCACTTCTTTGTAAGCGGATATCCCACGTCGCTAAGAATGGAATATTCGGCTGAACATTCCAGCACCCTAGAGGACGCCGAACCATAACAACATTTAGCAATTCGGTAACAAAAACAAAGATAGAGACTCTTCAACAAAACCAATCGAACGAACCTGAAGAAGACTGCTCGTAAACTCCAGGTACGCCTCGTCCGGTATGGCATCCACATCTGACAACAAGGTAGACCTAGAGCTCACCACTCCGTCAAGAAACTCGACACACGCTCTCCCATCCTTGAAAAAAGGGACCCTATCCACCCGTCCGGACGCACCACCAATGGCCTTGGAAGATTTTCTGATCAGATTGTCCCCTTCGGCTTTGACGGGTGACCTTCCACCACGAACGTCATCCGAAGGTGGCAACTCATGTGGCCATGACGCGTTGGCAGCAATAGCAACGACCTCTTGATGAGTGTTGGAACTTTGAAGACCAATTACAGCACACGACCCTCATAGTTGCATACGCCACTCGTGCTAAGTATGGGCTTTTTTTCTCTCTGGGTCGACGCGATGTCCTGACGATCTGTTGTTGACCCATCTTGAGTCTTAGTACCTGGGTAGAAGCTTGTCAACTTTTTCTTAAGCGAAGCCCAATCCCGACCTTTATAAGGCATGTCCGTCCTCGCCGAACTCATTCCACGGGCTTGAGTGGAATCAGAACTTGGTCTCACTCTCTTTCGATCTCCTGATGTCGACCCTGAAAGACGAGCCGTGTGGTATTAACCTTGCCCATCTCCGGACTTAAGAACCTTGTGAACAAAGACGATCAAGATCCGTTGAGAGGTCTTCAAAACGAAGAAAAATAACCACAAGTAAATGAATCATAGATGTTGTGATGAACTCCAAGTAACGACGCATCCAGTCCTGGCGAATGCTCAACCAAGCTACGGAGCCTCGAAGTCTCAGTTTGTCAATATCCAAATAGAATGACTATGGGATCGATTGAAACAGATTATGACGAGTTAAAAACAAAAAAAAAACAAAATAAAGTTACGGAGACACCAAAGACAAATAAAGTAAGTCACAAGTGTGAACCAACGTCCGTGCTCCACTAGTACGGTATTGCCGACTAGGGTCGCGCATCGAGAATTCATTTATCTTAACGAAGAAGTATTTCCGAGCCCAATGGTAAAACTTATTAGGAACACGAGCGAGAATGTTTTAGCGATGCTTAAAAGGGCAATAATAGACACCAACGATCGAATCACAGTGAGTAAGATTAGTGACTTCCTCAAAAAAATTGACGATCGACGACCACCCTGGATTTGGCTCCTAACACAAGTAGCGCCACCATATTACGAACGGCCGAGGGTGTCAACTGAGATAAGGCTAGTTGTCGCTCGTCCCAATAATCAACGAAGATTTTTGGTAACGGGAACCACAAGTTAGACTTCGTGAAGTAATGTTCGTTCAAATAGATATACCCCAGAGGAGCTCGCCACATTCGATCCTCAGGCCCCGGAACGATGAATACCAACCTATCATCCATCTCACACCGCGACTTCATAGCACCGAGTGATTTAAGAGTCGAGGTCGTTGATCTTCGTGTGCCATCAAGTATCCACGCTGCATTATCATCCTGCTCGAAGATTTGCCCTCTGATGCCAGCATCAACATCCTATTCGAAGACCTTAGCGTCCACGTCAACTTCGTGTTCAATGACCTCTTCACCTACATCGGCATCTTTCTTGACATCAAAACCAATCATCGGGTTACCACCTCCCGGGCCCTCATTGGTCAAAACATCCCCCAAAACGATGTTTTGACCACCATTGACCCCCTCACTCCCCAAACAACGATCAAACAAAGAGGTCTAGGAGACACTTGACGCAACCTCGTCAATCCACTCGAAAAAGAATCCAACAACGAACTTCAAGACATAGTCCAGCGCCAAATCCCAAGAACGAAGAAGCGAAATTGACGACAACGAGTCGGATAATGAACGCAAAAAGAGGAAGATAGACGGACAACGACCAAGAATTAATACGCTAAAGGACGAGAAAAGAAAGGAAGAACGATGATCCGATCTCATTGAAAGAGTCGATATACGACCGTGGAGCACGATGAACGTAAAAATAGAAAACAAGGAGAGAAGAGAGAGCGTACCTGAGCATTAGAGAAGTGAATTGTGTGAGGAGAAAGAAGGAAGAAGCTGATTTATAAGGGAGGAGGTCCACGACTCCCTAGGTAATAATTACCCTAGGAGACCTTCCACCTTCCGCCTATTAGACCCATGGGAAACCGAACCTGATGCGACGGTGCACCGCCTTTGGTATCAACGCCCATACAACGAGAGCCACATGTCGTCATCATCATGAATGTCCAAATTAAATATCTGATTTGTTATGGTATTCAAAATTTGATGAATTTGGACATCCGGATACGTCGAACTTGGGGGACTAATTGTAGGAGGAAGGTCTGACTCTAGGATTCTTGGTCTTTTCCACAACAAGCACGTAAGTAGAAGGCATGCCCATTAAGCGATATGGGCCTAGTTGTCTCGCTCAAACAGAATACACCACCAGCGCACGACGAGCGGGGACCACCGAGGCTAAGTCGGCCACATCGAGAGTAATGGGCCTGAAAATAAAAAGGCCCTCCACGTAACGTGTCGTGTGCTTAGTGATCAGAGAAGAGTCAACCTCGGAAGGAACAGTGAGACTGAGCTGGGCAATACGGCTCTGCCGAACTATTGATTAGACTAGTTTGACACAGTATAGCCCTGAGCGCATTTAATGCTTAACCCCTACTATGAGCCTAGGGGTCACCTACAGATTGCTCAGGTTTTAACCCTATATTCTACAGCAAGTGCACAGCAAATCCTAGTAGTATTTAAGGGTCGAATTCCACAAGGAACCAATATCAAACTTTTGATTCTTCTATTCTTTTTCAAGCTATATCAAATAGCGAATATACCTTAGCCAATCGAGAGAGATAACAATATAATCAAAAAGAGGGGTAAAATCTGAATTGATTAGGCCTTTGAATCGAAGAAAAAGGTTAAAAATCAAGAGAGATACGAAGGTTTGAAAATTTTTAGAACTTTTTCTCGAAAAACAGTTATGGCCAAATCCCGTGTTTTCTCGCGTTAAGAACACTTACCTGGGCCCTTGATCGATCGATCGATGTGTTGATCAATCAATCTCACATATCATGAAATCCTCTTTCGCGCGGATCGATCGATCTTACACGTGTAAGTCGATCAATCGATCGAGCGATTCTTTCTGCTCCCCGTTGATCGATCGATCCATCTCCGGTTGGTCGATCAATGGATCGAGTGCAAACTATCCTCTCTTTGTGATCGATCAATCATTCTCCTATTCGTCGATCAATGGATCGAGCGCTAACTTCCTGTCATTCTTGATCGATCGATCAACCATCATTTGGTCGATCACTGGATCAAGCAGCTATCTTCTTTAGCATGGATTGGTTGATCATGATTGGCTTGGTTGTTCAACGGATCGAGTGCTAGCCTTGTTTACCATCTTGATCGATCGATTGTTGAGTTGATCATTCGATCATTGCCCACTGAACAATTTCTCACCTGAACCAAAACAACTAAAACGAAAAATAAAACAAAAAGAACAAAATTACTAAAACTACAACTACTTAATAGTGGATTGCCTCCCACTCAGCGCTTGTTTAATATAATTAGCTTGACACGGATGCCACTTAGACGGCGGATTCACTCTTGGGAGGAATCTTCACTCCCTTAATGTTTTTCTCGTCAATGATGAACTCTTTCGGTTGTTTATCCTTCCTGTGAAGTTCAACTCATATAGTATCTAGCAACACTACAGTCCCGTCATTGTCAATTTTCTTCACAGTGTAAAGTTCTGAAGGTTCAAGTCCAAACTTCCCTCTAAACAACTGAAGGGAAAAAGTTTCAATAGCAAAGTTAGAAAATTCATCAAGATTGTCAAGGATACAGTTGTCTTTGTATTCAGCTGAATCTTCTTCATGCTCACGATACAATTGATACTCTTCATCTGATTTGTAGTTCAACTCACAGCTCTTTGAGTTTGTACCAACCAAAATCTCAGACTTAGGATATGTTTCCTTCTCAACACCAACTCTAATCATTCCACACAAGTCACTTATTGCAGTTCTAATCGTGTAGGAGATGTCTTTGCCTACATTTTCCAGCATAACTCTCTTATTTGGGAAGTCGATCTTGGCTCCTACTATGTTAAGGAATGACCTTCCTAGCAAAATCGGAACAACTCCTCCTCTTGCCATCTCAGCCACATTAAAGTCTCTTGGAACCTTGCAGTTTCCAACCAGAAGAGTGAAGTCAACCAATCTTCCTCTTGGTGACTTAGAAGTCGCATCTCCAAAAGAGATAGATGAGTTATGCTCCTGCATCAAATCAATACCATGCTTCTTCATTGTCTCCAAAGAGATCACATTCACACTAGCTCCAGAATTGCATAGTGCGTCACTAAAGACTAGCTTCCCAAGTATGCAAGGTGTGGTGAACACTCCTTGATCTTCGAGTTTCGTAAACTCTTTCGGGAATGGGATCAGAGGTCTGTACGTGCCTTCCTTACTCACAGTTGAGTCTTCAACATTAGATTTTACAACATTGCAGGATTCTTTTGGGTTCTTCTCAACCTTCCCTGGTAAAGCTCCCTGCAGTCTCCTCATAGCCTCAGCAGTCTGAGCTACTTGAGTGTCCAACTTCTTTAGGTGCACAGAAACTGACTCAAATTTGCTGTTCAAATCATTATACATGCTATCCACCTCGACATTCAACTCCCTAGTAGTCTGTTGTTGCTCAGATGCAAGCTGTTGAATCAACGCCTTAATTTCGTCGTTAGATGTACCTGAGGAGGTTACTGGAGTTGGTTGCTGTGTGGGTTGCTGCACGTACGGCTTGTACGGTTTCTGCTAATTGTTTCCTTTTGCATTCTGGTTGTATGGCTTCTGATTATTCCACCTCTGACTTGAACTTTGCATAAAGGTTTGCCTTGAAAATACGATCCCTGGGGCATCACTGGAGCTTGAAAGACAATATCCTGCGGATTCTCAACATTGGTGCTCCTGTAAGAAAGATAGTTAGGATTATATCCTTTGTTCTGCTAGTTGACATAATCGACCTCTCTCTGATCATCTAACATCTCTGAATCATCCTGAACTTGCGCCACTTCTCTGCTGTCTTCGACTTGGTGCACACTTCTCTTGCTTCCCTGATTTGCTCTGATAAGCATATCGAGTTTCCCAGCTATGTCTTCGATGCTCTGTATCTCAACACTATTAGCTCTCTTACTGCAGTCATACTGAGGAAAATAATTTCCAGAACTTGCAACCAAGTTGGCGATGAGAGTGAAGGCTTCACCTCTCGTGTTAGTCATGAAATCTCTATTGCTAGCAGCATTCACAGAATTATTGTACTCCCACTCGATTCCTCCATAGAAAGTATTCAGTAGTTGCTCATCAGAATAGCCATGGTGCGGACAGTCTCTCTGATACTCCTTGAAATGCTCCCAAGCTTCATTCAAAGACTCACCAGAACGTTGCTAAAAAGCCAAAATCTTACTCCTCAGTGTTGCAGTTTTCGACTTGGTGTAGAACTGATCCAAGAACTCAGCTCGTACTTCCTCCCACGTGGTAAGTGAACCTGGAGGTAAAGACCGAAACCATCTAGAAGCTTTATCAGACAGTGAATGGTGGAAAAGCTTACAATTGACGTAATCTACAGGTGCACCATTCGAGCTTGTTGTGCTGCACATGACTTCGAAATTCTCTATGTGATCAATAAGATTCTCGCCTGGAAGACCATTGAAGACATATTGCTTCACCAATCCTATCAGTTGGGGCTTGATCTCAAAATCTTGCCTCTGAATTGGTGGAGGGCGAATTGCAGATCTGTTCTGATAGTAGGTGTGAGGAGTGTCCATATCACCTATTGCTCTGCATTGAGTAGGCGTCTGATTTCTCCTGATCTCAGCTAATTCCCTTTGTAACTGCTCTACAGTTTGCATCACGTCCTGATTCACTTCTGGATTTGCTGGTGGTTGTTGACTCATGTTCCTAGCTCGTCTGTTCTCTCTCTCAATCCTAGATAGCTTTTCGTTATCGAAATTCAGCTGGTATTCAGATCCTTGACTTCTTCTGACCATAAACCTGAAAGAAACACAAAAGCAAACAAAAGAAAATGCGTAAGTAAATGATATAGACTAGAAATTAAATAGTAAATCAAAAGGCAACTTAATGGTTCCCCGGCAACGGCGCCAAAAACTTGATCGCTCAGGTTTTAACCCTATATTCTACTGCAAGTGCACAACAAATTCTAGTAGTATTTAGGGGTCGAATTCCACAAGGAACCAATATCACACTTTTGATTCTTCTATTCTTTTTCAAGCTATAGCAAGTCAAAACTGAGAATTTAAACTAACAACTTAACGAATGAGAAATATAATTAAAAAGCATCAGGCATCGGTATTCATTCATGAAATATAATTCTTATCAGGGAAACTATTCAGTGTACTTTTCAGTTCTTATTCTCGACTTGAACATAAATTCTAATAGGCCAACTGTCGTTGCACCTATTACTCTATCTACTAACATAGAGATCCTAACTATTGTTGGTTCCAAGTTACAAATAAGTTTTATTCGATTAGGTTCAATTGTCCATAATTGCTCTAAACAATCAACTGTCGTTGGTTAAGAACAATTGCTCATCTAAACTAGGTCTGATTCTCAGCTAGCTTTTGGAATGCTAACAACCTAAAATCATAGATTAGTTGATCAGGCTAACCTAAGAATTAAAAACATTTAGATGGAGAATTATCTATTTATCAATCCTTATTTGTTCCCTAATAGTAGAATTCTAAATCCCTACAATCCCTAAACTTGACAAGTAGATTACTCAGACATGGAAAAAGAAGAAACAAAAATCATATTGAATGGAAACATAAACTGAATTAAATCAAAGAGGGTTCAGAAATTCTTCTCAATGGTTAAGAAATATCTTCTCCCTTGCTTACAAAGCTAAAAACGAGTTCTTAAAAGTCTCTAAAGTCTGTTGTGTGTCTAAAACGAAACAATAAAAGGCTATATATATGTTCCTAAAAATGCAGGTACAAAATAGGAAAATTAGGTTTCTTTTCGCGACGTCATTGATTGATCGATCACTGGTATGTGGTCGATCTCCCAAGTTGCCAAGTTGATCATCAGGTCGAGCGCTTGAATCTTCAGGTGGTTGATCGATCGAGCACTGAGTGTGAGGCCGATCAACGGGTCGAGTGCTTCTATAACTGAGTGCATTGATCGATCGATCAATCAAAGGACTGATCGATCGATCTCTCTTCTCGCTGAAAACTCCAGAAATTGCTCCAAACCTTTCCAATGCAATCCAATGAGCATGATTCCAATTCTTCGTGTTTTTGACCTGAAAAGACTCTAAAATACAGACAAAGACTCTGAAAATAACTTAATTAACAAGCTCAAAACCGATAAAAGTGAGGTATATCACCTACCAGGGGATGATAGAGAAGAAGCCTCCTCTATAAAAAAGCACCACTTACTAAGAGAGAAGAGGATCGAAAACCTGAAGAATTGACCGGAATACAAAAGGAGCAACTACCTACGACCGTCTACCACCGTCAAACCTCCATCAGAACGAAGATCTCCGCCCTAATCACTATTTACATCCTCTAAAACTTACTCTGTGCTCGTACTTGTAACAACAGTCATGATCCAGCTATTGATTCTATATCATGGTTTGACCTTCCCCATTACAAGAAGTAGATTATAAGAAGATTTCGGTTTTTTAATTTGGTTTGGTTCGGATCAGGTTTTCCAGTTCTTTCGATTTTAAAATATGTTAACCAATTGATACTGACTCAAATTCGGTTTGGTGCCGGTTCTGAATAGATATAATTGAATGAGACCCGAAATGATATTTGTTTGGTTCTTGATATAATTAAAAGTGACTATTCAGAACCGAAACCGAATACCCAAAAGTAACAAATGTACCCAAAAATATTCTTAGTACTAATTAATTTTGGTTCTTATTTGGAACCGTATTGAATTAAGAATTGAACCAAATCAGACACCGAAGTTACACAAATTTTGGAACTATAGAACCAAAACCGAACTAAACAAAAAAGTTAGGTTTGGTTCAGTATTTTGGTTATGGTTAGTATGTACAAAGCTAGGATATATATTGGTATTCATTGATGCAATTGTTGAAAGAAAAAAAAATTGCCAATGTCCAACTACTTATTGGATTAGTTAGACTCGCTCGGATTATCCTGAATATATGTATAAAAAAACGAAAACTATATAAACTCCACTTTTTAGGTATGGAGATGTATTAATTATATGTTACGGGTATGAAGAACACCAAACATTCGTTGTTTCTTTAAATGCCATCTTAAGTATTCTGGCACTACAACACAAATATTTGCAAGATTGATCCATCAACACATGTCTCACTAAACGAAAATTTAAAATCCCTTACAAAAACATCCCAAATTAACAATCCACAAAGCATCCAATCATACAATTATTATGTAAAATAGCAACGGAGAAAAAAAATGAGAAGTTAGAAGCTTAACAGATATCACAATAAGAATAACCACAAAGTTACAAGAGCCTAAGATATTACACGATACACCAACGTTAATCCCCATTCTGTAAATCACTCTTATGATTCACACATCAAAGTTAAGTTAAATCATCTTCTCGACTTTGTTTCCTCTTACTTTCATATCGGGTTGGCGGTAGAGATAAGAAAGACAAAAACTAAGTCCTTTCACTCTTTGCCTTCTTTTGCTTTCTCACCTTCATCCTCTGTGTTTTCCTCTTTTTCAATATCACTCATTTCGTTAATGGCATCTGTAATGATATCCTTCACCTCTGCTTTTCTATGCATAAGATCAACTCCGAAATGGCTCCCTGATATAGTCAAAACAAGTAAAAAACGTTTCAATGAATAACGTTTTCCTGAAAATTTAGAAAATACAATTATGGATCAACTAAGGATAAGCTTTCCAGAAACATACCAAGCGTCCGCAGAATATCAGATAGAGTTGCCTGTTTCAAAACAAAAATCAACTGCCTTGATTCCATACATTTGGTAAAGCATTAAATCTGTTCAATCTCAATATATTTGAAATCTCACCGTATTGAAGTCTACTTCCTTCAGAATTTTAGACACCACTACATGCATTTCTTTTCTGGAGGGTTCTCTTTTGCCTCTCTTACGGGTTTTTCCTGTACCCCCACAACAATGAAAAAAAAATTCAATACACTATATCCAACTGATATCTAGTTTTTTGAAAAATGGAACTGATAGATTGTTCAAACCTTGATCTTTGGATCCCTTTGCCTGTGGTTTACTCGTCTGTTTCTTGCCTTTCTCTTTAGAGGAATCATCTTTCTCAACTTTTTGCTTCTTGCTTGATGATGAAGTTGATTTAGTGACTTGTTTGGAGGACTTTCCACCAGACTTCGTAGAACCTTTAAGAGATTTCTCCTCTTCAGATGATGGTTTCTCCTTCTTAGTCCTTTTTGAAGAGCTTTTCTTATCACTTGACTTTTTCTCCTTAGGTCCAGTATCTTTCTCGTTGTTGTTTTCTTTATCGGGAGCTGCATCATCTTCTCCATGAGAGTTATAGGTTCCTTTGGAACCAACATCAGCCTCACCATTTTCTTCAGTTTCAGTTGGCTGATCTAGATTCTTCCCAGATTTTGCCTGCCTTCTCCTCTATATAAATCAAACAGTGATTGTTTATGCTATCTTCTTCAACACTTATAATCAAGTCATGCAAATACAGAAAAAGAGTCTGGTTCTTCATGAAAATGCTCAGCCTTAGCGTCCATAAAATATAGACTTATCTCACAGAATCTTAACCTTTTAAAGATACGTATCAAAGCCATATTACCCAAGTACCTAGATGATGGAAAACTAAATAACAAGAACATCGGATTACCATTGAGTAGATTAGTAAAAAAGAGTTTGGAAATAAGCGGCCTAACACTTTTACTGACTAAGACCAGCAAATAAAACTAACAGCCTTAGAAATTTATCATGAGTTTGCTACTATTCCTAAGTTTTCCCATTATGATATTACTAATAGCTGGATAATTAGTGCATACCAAATGGCATCTACAAGGACAACAAATAAATAATGAGAAAAAAGAACATCAGATTATAACGCATTTGATACTATCTGGAACTTCATCCACAATGTGCATTCCAGCACTTCTAGGTAAAGTTCTGAGTTCAAGAGCCGATATGGGCACACAGAAAAAGCTACTCATACCATAAAGAGCTAGTGATTTATAACAAAAATCTTAATTACAAAACTACAGAAAGGGCCAGTTGGAGAAACCACGGGCTAAATAAACAAATCAGGTCTATAATTACAAACTATGAAGAAGAGTAAGGTTAACGATCACAACCTTGGCTGGGACATCTGATGATTCTCCAGAAGTCACATTCGTTGTTGTGCTCTTCTTGCGCTTTCTTGTTTTCTATATTATGTATAAACAGAACAAGAGAAACCACCCAATATATAATTAAATTAATGGAAAACAATAATCAGATTCAGCTGCTAAGTTAGAGTACCTTTTCACTATCAGCAAGTAAAATATCCCTTGTTGCCTTGGGATTTTCCAAAAATTCTAGCACTCTGACAGTAAGTTCTTCCTGAAGACATCAGAACAGATGTATGAATATAAAATCAAGCAAGCAAGAGATTAATAGAACCTAAACCAAAGTTTTTTATCACATACTTTTTTGACATTATTTTTGTTTATTGGTATATCAAGCACATCACAGAAATCAATTAACTTTTCTTTGATAAATTTCTCAAGCTTGTCCTTTGCTCTTGCTCTTTGCTTCTCTTCCTGGGAAACATTTAAATACCACTCTCAAAACGAGGCTGCTCATCATACCATCCCTCGAACTAAGTATCTAAATGATGGTGTTACCTCTTGCTCTGTCCATACAAATCCCGAAAATTGACCAATGTTTTTCTTCAGCGTCTGCGCCTGCATAGTATTTTTCACACAATCCTTGAGTAACCAATGAGGCACTCTGGCAAAAGAGAACAGAATTTGAAATTCCAAGACAATATTCTTATCACATAAAACAGAAGCTTCAACTAAGAATATACATATTACATCCAAAGCACCTTTCCTTTCTTCCCGTAAAGAATGGTGTGAAGTAAGAAGAGGTTATCGTCAGGTTTTCTCTTGGATAGCTTATAAGCCACTGTAACAGTTCAATTCACATTCAGAAAACATTCTGAAATCAGACTTAAGCAAGAAAGGCAAACATGCAAATCGAAATAAAAGTGAACACCAAATCGAAATCTATTAAGGTACCAAATCGCAAATTCTGATAAATTTACATACCATTTGGAATTTCTTTAAGCCTTGTTCCACGACCCTAAAACAACCAAAGGAAACTAGAACTAGTTAACGTCCAAAGCTGTAAAATTCTCAAGAAGCAAAGCTTACTTCCATCATTAAACCTGCTCAATTGACACAGCCTTGCTCCCGGAGGATCGAGAAGGAGTATGCAAAATGTAACGCTCAGTTTTCTTTCTCTCCCTAGTAGGCCTCTCACTGAAGGGAGTCACCGGCTCTTTCTCCGACGATTGACCTCTTTTTACAGTCTTTGCCTCCTTGGATTCAACATCATCTTCTTCGCCTTTCTCGTCCATTTCTTCAGTTTTCGCTACTTCATCCTCCTTCTCTGCGTATTCACTTACCTGAGCTTCCTTCGTAGAATCAGCAACACCATCTTCTTCCTTTGGCAGTTGTTCTGGTGTCTTCAACTCTAGGGTTTCAGTCGCCATTTCAAGTCGACTACTAAACAGTGGTGAAATCGAATAAAGACGAAGAATGAAAAAAGGAGAATCGAATTAAAGGCTAAAGACCCAGATTCTAATTTTCAAAGCTTTGGGTAGAGATTCAAAAATAAATAAATAAACCCTAAGAACAAAAGCAAAATTGGGGATTTCAAAAATTTTGGTGCCAAATGATGAAACAGAAAGGCGGGCTCTCAGTCACCAATTTCACACCTCGCAGCTTAAGCTTAAACCTCTATCTCAAATTTAAACGCAAACGCAGAATCAAAGAAAAACGTTTGAGCGTTGTGACTTAGGGCGTTCACGTTTTTAGGTGAGTAAACACACCCAATCAACGAAAAATGTTTGATGGCATAGATTTTTATACATCAAAGATATGTTGGTACTTGGTAGGGCTAATATTTAATAATGCTAGATGATCTGATTCGAAAGCAACTATCTTATTCATCAAATTTTACCAAGTCTTTCGGTTTTGCTTTCAAGAATAGCACGGCTCAATCAAATCAATTATTTGACTCAAAAGTCTCATATAGATGAAAGACGGATTAGTTCAAAAAATACAAATACGGTATTTGACAAGTGCGGTATTGACTAAAAAACGATATAAAAAAAGTGTGATTGGTAAAAATATAAAAGCGGTGCGGTTTTAAGAAAGTATTAACATATAATTAATATAATAAAATTAAAGGTAATTTTAAAATTAAATAATTAATATTGTATTATAATGAGTAAAATAAACAAACAAAAAATATGCCAAGTTGCTCTCAGTCTGGTGATTAGGATGATCCAACTAATGATTTGGTACCAAAATTTGATTCCTACCCACTGCATTATAGTAGCTTAAAAAGAGATTTTAGGAGTGAGCTTTAGGTTATGGATCGGGCTATGTCGATCCAATGTTAACAAAAAATACCAGCAAAACTAATATCAACTACTTTGATTTTCCCATAACATATTTGCAATATTATCTCTTATTTCCGACATACGTTCTCCATCATTAATTTTTGTTATTTCTGTATTGTCAGAATTTGGTTTGTTATCCATGTTATTTTTCCCTGTTTCCGTCATTATCTTTGCGAAGTCTGCATCCGGAAAATTTGAAATTCTAATAAAATTATGTAATCTCATTGTAGCCATTATCACTATTTTTTGAACGGGTATGTTATATCTTGGGAAATCACAAAAAATCCTCTATTTCTTCTTCCAAATTATAAAAGTTCTCTCGATAACATAACATAAAGACGCATGACATCAATTAAACAGTTCTTGTTTATTTCTTAGAGGAGGACCAGAGTTGAATTATGACATATGATATCTTACAACTCTGTTTCTTGATGATCTATAAGGAGCCAAAAATCCTTGCTTGTTTGGATATCCAGAATCAACAACATAATATTTCTCTTTCGGTGGTAACAGGAACTCGGAATCACTTTGTTGTGTCATTTTGAGAACAGATGTGTCATGACATGATCCTGATGCTCCATTCCACATATATGTAAATAACATGTTTAGATCGCATATTGCCATGATGTAAAAGATGTGACATCATGTCGATTCCAATACATTCCTTGTAATTCTCGTTTAACTTTGACACAAACATGACTTCCATCAATAGCTCAAACGAATCCACTGAAATAAGGCCAATATCGTCAATCCATTTGCAATCGATCAGGAATTCGGTGTAATTCTTGTCGTGTTGGAGTCTTTATATAATCACATGCAAGTCTCTCAATCGCTGTCAAAACATCAAAAAACTTCCTATTCACAGTCTCTTGATTTTGTCCGAATCTTAAACTTACATCTCTGTGTACCTCATTGTGCCTACAAATTTGAAGAAATATAGTCACACTTTCTTCAATGCCCATATTTGATGTTTGTTGTAGACCATAATCTGTTTGCAACATTGTACACAATGTTGTAAAACATGGTAGTGACATTCACAATAACTGAAGACAAGCAGCATTATCTTGTTGGAGTCGATGCCAAATATTCGTCCATTATAAACCTCTATCAGTTTGCACTTTTACTCTTTGGACATATCGATCATAATAAGTCAAAGTTGGTTGAATTACTAACTCTTTGAATTGCTCATTTTCCAAACTCTATAGTTCAATTCTCTCTTCATAACTTCGATTATTGATGCCATATGACCGAAACTGACATATACAAAATGCCTGAAATATAATAAACCAAAGTCAAATGCATCATTTATAACACATAATTTTACATCACGTTTGACATAAAAACTGTATAATCAAAATAAGGAAACATAAGTTATTTTATAACAATCAGGAAATCGATAGAACATAGTCTTCAGGAACTACTCTTCATCTCCTATATCACTTTGATGACTTGCATCTTGATTTCCCCAAATATTAAATAGGCCTCCAGGTTTAGTTGTTTGATTTCGTTGTCCAGTTTTGAAATAGTTTGTAAAACCAAGACCGGGTGACTGTCTACCAATTTCTATTGGTGTACCATATAAAATTCCTTGTTCAGTATTTCTTAAATTTTCTTCTTGACCTCCAAGTGGAAAACCATACTAAACATTTGTTGGAGTCGTTCTTGACGGGCCACCTTGGTCTAAATTATGTGTTTGTTGTCCTGAATAAAATGATTGTTGTCCCCACTGTGGAGCATTTGGTGGTGTGGCCAATTGTTGAAAACCCGGTTGCACGCCCCATTGCTGAAAGATTGGTTGTGTGCCCATTGTTGAACATTTGGTTGTGTGCCTCGTTGTTGAAATCCATGACCCCAACCTACCGGTGGACTAACAGATGACACACCTCCTGAATTTGGACTACCAAATGAAGGGCTCGAGCCTAATAGTTTTTCTCCATCTTCATTGTTTCGTTTTATACCAGTCAAAGCTTCTAGCATTTCTATTTTACCCTCATTTGAGCTTCTTTCTATGTCAATTAAATATCTACGCCACCACACTTGCTCGTTAAGGGCATTGATGCATGCCCAATGAAATCTTGTGTACTTCGGAAGGTTTAGATCATTGAATATTGCTTCCACCTTTTTGAATTCATCGTAATCATCTTGGACAAAACCACCTGGAGAACTTGCTGAAAACATTGTCGTTGGAACTCTCTGAAGCCTGCAATGGTGTCTTGTATCGTGGTCTAAAATAATTGTCATCTACGATTTCCACGCAAACCACTTCTAGTAGAGCACAAGAGATTCCCCTAGATCTTAGTGAATTTTCCCCACGTCTACCACTTAACTGTAAGTTTATTCTATCGCTTTGTCGTCCTCTACGAGAAGGAAATGTATCATCATCAATTGTAACACGATACACGTCTTCATCTTCTTGCGTCTCATGTAGTTGTGTTTGTGGGTTATCACCAGTATCGGTGTCTGAAACATCATATCCTTCTGCATCAACTTCACATTAGTTGCTTAATTCTTCTCTTCTTTGGCACATAGAATTATGAGCTTGTGACTGAACATCATGTAATACATGACATTTTTCCATAATATTCCAGAATAAGGGTGGTCTACGTTTATAAATCTTCGATAATCTGCATCCTTATGAATTATAATCATCGTATTATTTACTATATAAAACTTGATAAATATGTTAACAAATCGAATGACTATGTGTACTTACGATCTTACGTTCCTTCCACCATGCGTCAGATGCAGTTATCATTGATGTAGTTGGAGCCACCGAGATACAAGTAAAATTCATCAAAGCTTTCCACCATTTGTAACTTTTCTTAAATTCATCAAGTTTATTTTTGAAATAACCATAATTTATATTTAGGTTAAACGTTCGGTTGAACTTGTCAACCATATATTCTCTAGCAACAAGAGTAGGATTCTTCAGTGTGTAATCACTTATGGCAAGTGTTTCATCAAATAATTTAATTAATATTTCTTCTTGTTCGTAAGTCCATTTATATCTGTCATTGTTCTATAATTTTTTGGAAGTATAATATTATTTATTATATCATAGTTATTAAAAACATAACCATAATTGTTAAGTTATTTACACATATGGTTGTTTCTGTTGGAGAAACTGAAGCCTCTGTAGGATAAATTGAACTTGATTTCCTTAAATTGTTTGTGTTTCTTTGACGAGTAGATGACATTTCTACATTTTGTAAAAGTTATTAGTATAATAATCTAAAAATATAAAACCAGAATATTTGTACCTAATTCAAAATAAAATAACAACCTTAAAGATCATACGTCTAAACGAACATCTATGCTAATATAAAATTTTCTGATCATATTAGATAATAATTCGATCACATGGTTAATACAGAAAAAATACAATTTTTTACAGAAAACTTCTTTTTTTTACAAAAAATCGGCTACCAAAAACTTTTTAAACTATATGTTGTATAGAAACAATATTTAAAGTACATAAATTAATAAACTTTTCATTTTATATATAGTGTACTACATAAAAACCATATGTTTTACACATGCACATACAATCATAATTACGTACAACATAATAATACGCTCTAACTATACACAAATTTTTAACATGAATTACGTACATGTAATTTTGAGAGCTTATATACATATATATTACGTACAGTTGAAGCTAGACTTATTAAAATCAAATCAACATTACTCGTTTACCAAAAATATTATCAAAAAAAAAAAACGACATTACTCGTTTAGTTGTACTGAAATATAGAATTATATATATTACAATCTGACCATGATATAAACAATTTAATTGTATATAAAACAACTATAATTTTACATACCTGAGTTATAATGACGATGAAAGTGAATGAAGTGAAAGAGTATGAAAGTGAATGAAGTGATAAATGTGTGAATATGTGTATAATGAAGATGAATGAGATTATTTATATACGTTATAAATTATTTTAATATTAAAAAAATAAAAAATATTATCTTTTCACACTTTCTAACCAAAACCGCTGGGTGTTATTCGCTGTACATTGAACTGCAGTTCATCTCATTATCCTTTGGATAATTCCGCGAATTACAAAAAAAAAATGCAAAAAAAAAAACGCAAAATAGTAAATAAAATCATGATGGCAAGTAAAGTGCGTTATTACCTTATATTCTTAAATTCCGCCCCGTCCCGCTTTGCATAATCAAAGCCATAATCTATGATGTATGTATTTGGGTTTATTATTATCTTTACTCTATTACACTTCAAAGGTGAATTGTTTTTTTTTTTTTTGCCTTAAGCTTTGTTAAGAAAAAATTGAGTTAATCTTTAAAAGCATCATCAATTCTGTGGTGTCTTAGACTGTATGGGAATGTCTTAGGCCAAGTTATAAATTTCTAGAAATTGGCGGTAACTTATAGAAAAAAGTAGACCCAATTATTAGAAAGATATTCGGTTTATACTTAGGTATTGAACAAGAAGGTGGTACTAGTAAATATTTGGATTTACCATAATGTTGCAGTGGCTCAAAGAGATAATTGCTAGCATACATCACAGATATATTAAAGTCAAGGCTGAGTGGATGGTGTTCCAAGACATTTTCCCTAGGAGAAAAAGAAATACTATTCAAATTTGTGGCATCAAATCTCTCAGTATATGTCATGTCTTGTATTCGCCTCACAAAACACCAATGCAAGAAGCTAACGAGTGCCATGACGAACTTTTGGTGGAATAGTTCGGAAAGGAAGGAAAAGATACATTAGGTCTCTTGGACTAAAATGTAAAAGTTGAAGGATGAAGGAGGCTTAGGTTTTTGTGATATCAATGAGTTTAACCAAGCTTTACTTGCAAAATAAGTTTGGAGGATACTCTCAAACCCGGACTCTCTGTTGTCAAAGTTATATAAGTCTCGGTACATTGAACATAAAAACTTCCTTGATGCAGGTGTTGGTACACGACCTTCTTTCGCTTGGAGAAGCATTATACATAGTCGAGAGTTACTATCAATAGGACTGGCTCGAAACATTGGAAATGGTAGAGAGACAATGGTGTAGTTGGACAGATGGATTATTGATGATCCTCCGAGAAGGCCTTTCAATAAGGAATCTCTCTATGATCTAAACTTAAAGGTTTCAGATATCATTACAAGCCAAGGAACATGGGATGTATCCAAACTTAAAGTTTATTCCCAGATACAGAGGTTAACAAAATCTTATCCTTTCCACCGGCTATTGAGAAGAATGATGATTGGGTGTGGTCGTACAAAAAAGAGGGAACATACAGACTTAAAATTGGTTGTTCGATTGCCTCTAAACCATTAGTGTGGCCAGAACCTCCCTCGAAGGCTGTTAAACATACTAATAGTCTGTAAAACGCATCTGAAAATTAAAAACTCTCCCAAAAATCAAATTCTTTATGTGGAGATCTTTGTCTGGAGCCTTAGTTGTAGCTAATTTCATGAAACACCATGGTTTGACTGTAGATCTCAAATGCTCAATTTGTAAACAACCTGAAATCTATAAGTCATATGCTTTTTGAATGCAAAATGGCAACAGAGGTGTGGAGTATATCTCAATTACAACAACTACAAGGAACATGAAGTTTACCAATTGAGTCACATATAGAGATCCTCCTTAAGCAGATGGATAGTAAGGATACGAGAAGAACAATGTGACATGTTTTCTCAAGGATCCTCTAGGGAATTTGGAAACAAAGGAATAAAGTCAGGATTGCAGGGCAGGATTTGAACGCTAATATCTTAGTAGCAAAGGCTTTACAGGAGGATGGATAAAAGCGGATTCCGAAGAAAAACAAACGACTCTAGCACCTATATGCGTAGTATCTCAAGTGAAAACTTAGACGAGACTTGGCACCGATGTCTTAAAATGCAATCTAGGATGTATTTGGCTGAAGCCAACACTCTTGTGTAGTATCGTGGTTGCTAAGAAACTATCAAGGGGTTACTCGGTATCACGCTCGGGATGCTCTTACACCATCTCAGAATAGAGTTGTTGCGGAATTTAGAAGCCTCATATGGGCCTTAAAGAGTTTGCTTGATCTTCACTATGATAAAGTGGAAGTGTGGACTAAATGCAACAGTGTTGATGAGGCCATAAATAACACTCTTGTTTTGCCAAAATACAGAGTGTATCTGGACAACTACCAGTCTCGCAAAGAGAATTTCAGATCATGTGAGGTGAAAATATCACTGTATTTTGCCAATAAAGCGGCTTGCATGATCACTTCAAGCATCGTTATGGAAGGACACCTTATTTCCTACCTTGTGTTTAATGAATCTAGATGGTTGTTGGTATCTTTAGAAGAAGATCGACAAATATTAGGAGGTTACTCATCAGTATTTCTCGAGATGTTTCAATGCTTTTGCCTAAGCCTATCGTAATAGTCGTTTGCAGTGGAAGCTCTGGTTTTCTTTTTCAAATGACTTTGCTTTTGAGTCTGGTTGTAATATTTTAATAAACCAAAGTCAAATGCATCATTAATAAAACATAATTTTACAATAGTGTAATTTTTTTTTCTTTTTTTTTTGTGCTGTATAATTTTGTCCCGCAATAGTAAATGTAACATCTTTAAATTAGATGTGGTTCATGTATTGGCTTTGACTGGTGGCAATGAATTTAGTGGTGCGAGACATAGTGCGATGCGGTACAAGTGTGGTGCGGTCCAAGTGTGGTTCAAATACGGTTCGATTAAAAAAAGCGGGTCAAAATAGATTTTGATCGGTGACAATATAGCGGTGAGGGACAATAAATTGTTGTGATTGGTGAAAATATAAAAACGGTGGTTTTTTCAGATAATATTATAAATTAAAATTATTATAATGAATCTAATCAATTAATAAGGGAATTTTAAAATTAAATAACTAAAATTTATTTTAAAAACTATTAATTCATTAAAAATATATATAATCACAAATTGTAATAATTTTACTAACATAAAAATATATGTAAGTTATTACTTTAACACATAACGTAAGTTATAAATGATATATAGACATAATATTTTAAATAAAAATAAGAAAAATTAAGAATTTGGAAATAAGTAATTTCAAACATGAACAATAAATAATTTATTTAGAAAAAGCTGTGAGTTGTGACAAATAATACAAGAAAGAGAGAATAGAAAGAAATAAAAGAACAAAAATATAATTAAAGAAAATAGAGAATAGTAAAGGCTGTCCAAGTCTCTCCCGCACGGTGTATTACAAATGGACCGCATAATTACTGTTTATAACACATAAAAAGTGGACCGCTTTTCCTCTCCCAGTAACACAATTACTGTTTAATATTTTGTTGATTGGTGAACACTTTTACTTTTCGCTCAGTTCCGCGTAAAAACATGTCACCATTCAAAGGCAATAAGTGCGGTCTCACTTATCTTATTTTTAATAATGTTTTAGTTAATTGATGGTTTTGGATTTGTTTTTCTTAACTTCATGGTTTTGGATTTTTTATAACTAGATCAGATATTTTATTATGCATGTAGTTGTAGAACTAGTACGTAAGTCATTTCTTCGTTCAACTTTTTCTTGTTTTTCTATTTTGTGTAATTAACTAGAAGAAAAAGTATTATGATTAACAATTAATCAGATTTATTTTCAAATTAACAATTACTTTTGGCTAATGACGTTTTACAATATCTAAATAACTGCATTTAATATATATATATATAATAATCATATATATACATTTTTAAATTAACAAAACTAGTTTTCTTAAGATAAAATTAATTAATGATCTTTTTAATAATATTATTATTTATTTATAATATTATTTACAGAATCATACCATTTTTATATTTTCACCTATCATAATTTTATTTTGTCTCACATTCTATATTGTCACCAATCACAGATTTTGTGTCCTATTTTTTTTTGTCTCATACTGCACTAACAACACTTGTCCCGCACTGTTCTTTATTCCGTATCGCTAAATAAATTCATTGTCACCGGCTTAGGAAGGAAAAAGTTTGACAAAAGAAAAAAAGACAAAAACGGATTGACAATGGATGGAAAATCATGTCTCACCTAAACCTAGTCAACAACTTACATCTATTTCTGAATTGTGTTGGAATTAATACAAAACACGTGTCTCAACCATATCCCAATACAACCAATTAAAAATTAATGACGCAATTCTCAACTTATAAGCCTCAGAGTGCTCACACACACAAACCAATAATACTCTCTCAATCTTATCATCACACCGAGAAACCAACCAATCATGGATTCCGAGATCGCAGCCGATTACTCTCCGATGCTCAGAATCTACAAAAGTGGTCGCATCGAGCGACTCATTGGTGAAACCTTCGTCCCACCTTCTTCTGAACCACAAAACGGTGTTATTTCCAAAGACGCCGTTTATTCTCCCGATGACAACCTCTCTGTCCGTGTTTACCTCCCGGAGAAAGCAACCACCGTCGAGACTGGTTCCAAACTCCCTCTCCTCGTCTACTTTCACGGCGGAGGATTCATCATTGAGACAGCTTTCTCCCCGACTTACCACACTTACCTCACGGCTGCTGTCTCTGCTTCCGACTGTGTAGCGGTCTCTGTGGATTACCGACGTGCACCGGAGCATCCAATTCCGGTTTCGTATGATGATTCGTGGACAGCTCTCAAATGGGTATTTTCCCACATTGCAGGATCTGGTGAAGAAGATTGGTTAAACAAACATGCTGATTTCAGCAAAGTGTTTT
Source organism: Lepidium africanum (assembly GCA_900406405.1). Classification (NCBI taxonomy): domain Eukaryota; kingdom Viridiplantae; phylum Streptophyta; class Magnoliopsida; order Brassicales; family Brassicaceae; genus Lepidium; species Lepidium africanum. The sequence goes on along the minus strand of OVAX01000063.1, from coordinate 104,755 downwards.
TAGCTGGAGACAGTGCTGGAGCCAACATCGTGCATCACATGGCGATGAGAGCTGCGAAAGAGAAACTAAGTCCCGGTTTGAATGATTCAGGAATCTCTGGAATCATCTTGGTGCACCCTTACTTCTGGTCAAAGACTCCAATCGACGAGAAGGAGTCGAAAGATGTAGCGTTGAGGTTGAAGATAGAGTCGATATGGGCAATGGCTAGTCCCAATAGCAAAGATGGATCAGATGATCCGTTGATCAATGTGGTGCAATCAGAATCGGTGGATTTGTCAGGGCTAGGTTGTGGTAAGGTTTTGGTATTGGTGGCTGAGAAAGACGCCTTGGCGAGGCAAGGTTGGGGTTACGCAGCAAAGCTTGAGAAGAGTGGTTGGAAAGGAGACGTTGAAGTGGTGGAGAGCGAAGGAGAAGAACATGTTTTTCATTTGATGAAACCTGATTGTGATAATGCTCTTCAAACCATGCATAAATTCGCAGCCTTTATCAAGGGATCGAACAACTAGCTTTGTGCTTTAGATATTTTTATGTATTGGAATAATTTGGTGTTTTAGATTGCCTATCAGTCTCTGGATTAGTAAAGGATGCTCCAATTCTCTGTTAATGAAAGTTCGATTTGAAACATCGATTGAGAACTATTGCTTATTACTGATCATAAGCTACCTACTGATGAACAAGATTACACTAATATTAACTTTTACCTATTTTGAAAGAAGACGAAAGAAGCTTTTCAGTTTTCACCATTATCATCTTATAGAAAGTTTGAACACAAGGATATGAATTTAACAAAACCAAACAGAGAAGACAACAGTTGAAATACAGCTTTGCTTTTTTGTTGTTCCGCAGCTACTTATTCAGATTCGAAACCCAATAGACAAAAATATAAAAGGGGAGCTTTCTAAAGGAGGGAAGTAGCCAGAAACCTGGAAAGAGAAAGCTTTTCAGACGGCAATTCCAAGGGATTTCTTGAACTTCTCAACCTCTAAATAGACAGTTGAGTAAGGTAAAAACTCAGAGAAGTAACTTCCACTTAGGTGGTTTATGGCAACTGCGAGTTTAGGGATCTCTAAGGTTTCTTCATTGGTAAGTGTTCGAATGAACCTTGCTGGATTGCCTCCCCAGAGTTCACCAGATGGAATTCTTCTCCCAGGTGGCACAACAGAACCAGCTTCCAGAATTGACCGGGTCTCGACTAGTGAACCTTCCATTAGTATTGAGTGTTGTCCGATGATGCATTCGGGTTCGATAGTGCATGATCTTAAAAGACTGTATGCACCAACTGTCACGTACCTATCGATCAATGTCTGTGCTGGTAATCCTGGAAAAAAATCAAAGTAGAACGTAATTTATCAGACCATATCTTTCATCTATCCTATCATTATTTATAACTAGCACCAAGAGACACTTGACACTACAGAGCTATTAGCCCAAAAAGAATGTTTCATCAAGTAATTGAGTACTAGTTGTACACTTCACAGATAACTTGGAGTGCTTCAATTTTTAAAATAGAGCCCAAAGAGGTTTTTCTATTCATGACTTTTACATGAAATCAACATTAGTAAGAAGGCTACAAGAACCAGAAAAAAAAAAAAGGTGAATCAAGTTATTAAGTACTAGTATACACTTCACAGATAGCTTGGAGCACTTCAAGTTTTGAACTAGAGGTTTCACTACTTAAAACTTTTACATGGAATCAACATTGCTAAGACTACAAGAACCTCACACTCATTATGCTTGATGCAGCTTAGAATCCCGGCTCCAATCACAAAGTAGAAAGTTGATTTCGTTTCTTCCGAAAACTATATCCTTACTACGACATTGTTCCAGAACTTGTTCACAGCATCTAAGCAACTTCCTAGTGCTACAGAAGATGGTATTTTGTGGTGTTATCCATTGTACTAATCCATTAAACCCCTGAATAATCTAATTATTACTAATGAGTTCCTTGCTTCCAGAGCCTAAAGAACTACTTGTTTCTATGCTCCCTGTCTACTTAGCGCAAAATGCTCGCAAGAGTAACTTTACTGAACAAGTATCATTTGATCAAAGAATATCTTTCACTTGAAACACACTATTTGTGCCAAACCAATATGCTTATTTAAACATTCACTACTTCGACAAAACTGAAAAATCCCCTTAAAGGTGAGCCTCTATCTTTCGATAATCTAAACAGACTATGCAAATGAAAACCCTAAATTCCAATATCAGTTAATCCAATTCGCTCGCAGGCAGTAACTACAAAATTTGGATAGCCCGAACCCAAAATCTAATAAAGAAATAATAAGGTACAATGGAATCAAACAGATAGTCGAATCTCGAAATGACAAAGAACAAGAAGAACCTGTTGGGGACGACCACGCGGCATGAACAACACACCGTTCCTGGACATTTGAGCAAAATCCAACAGTGATCTTGTTGAGATCTCCTCTCAAAACGGCACCATTCCATACAGACGAGCCGTCCCAGACGGTAACCTGACCGGCTAATACAACATTAGGTGCCACGTAGGCATCGACGGCAACCTTCGGTAGCCACTGTCCCAGAGGAATGATCTGTCTTTGGCCTCTGTAGTCCCATTTCACCCGATCCGGTGACGGAGTTATCTCCGATTTCGGCTTAGGTAAATCCGTGGTCGCCACCGCAACTGCTTCCGCAGCGAAGTAACGCCGAATCAGATTCGAAGACACAGCTGAAGAAATACCTCTTCTAGAGATTCGAGCTAACGAAGTCGCCATTGTTATGGAATCGGATCCTTCAAGAATTTGTGGAAAGAGAAAGAGAGAAAGAGAAAGGAGCTTCCCGGAGGAGACAGAGAGAGGTCGCTGGAAATGAAGTGTTCAGACATTGATATTGGGCCTTTTTGGGCTAAGTTAATATGGGCCCATATTTTATTGTTCTAAGTCTGTAGCTAAATTGTGTTTGTTAGAATACAGAGTTGGAGTAAAGTAGCCCGTGAAAAAAACGTTTATGAAGTGAAGTCAGTGAAATCAAATATTCTCTACATCTCCATATTACTTCTTATACAAGCTTATATGACATGAATCTTGATGTTATAAACTTACAATGATTTAAAAGTAAACAAATAGCTTATGACGAAAAGCAACAATAACAAATGATAAACCAAACCCAAGAGCAACTCCATATGACAAATTCAAAGCAAACTCATTATCGTCGCCACTCTCTATGAATCTTGGTTGGTTATTATCGGCTTCACATTGTCCATAATAACCACATAGATGGTTTCCCTCGAAGCTCGAGTTTGGAAATGTTTGAAATTGTCCACCAGAAGGTATTATCCCTGAGAGATTATTGTTTGCAACACTGAACTCGGACAGGAATGTTAAAATCTCCAAAGATTTCGGGATTGAGCCAGAAAAGCGGTTATTCGCTAAATTAAGATTCTCTAGGCTTGTCATCTCGGAAAGTGAGCTAGGGATCAATCCAGATAATCTGTTGGAATTCAGATTAAAGACATGGAGTTGCTTCAGATTTCCAAACTCTTTCCAGATGGGTCCAGAAAGATTGTTTTGGCTGAGTTCAAGCGTTGGAGGGAACCGCACGATATGTTTATATTGCACAGATTTGCATTCTCATTCCTTTTGTAAAAGAATGTGAAATCTTGAGACCGTTCGTCGAATGAGACATTTCGAACTGTGAGACTCTGCAGCCTGGTTAAGCTTTTTGGGATATATCCTGTGAATGAGTTTCTAGACAAATCTAAGTAGAAAAGGTCGGTGAAACTACTGAACCAATTTGGGATAGTTTCAGTCAAATGGTTTCGTGAGAGATCCAACATCTGTAGATTGGTGCTCTTGCTCAACCAGCTTGGCATTTGACCGGTAAGCTTACAGTTTGCAACAACAAATACTACCAGCTTCTTGAAATGAACACTAGGGTCATCAGGTAACATCTCTCCATGAAAGTTCAATGTGAGAAACAGAGTCGTCAGGTTCTTGCAATGCTGAAGAATGTGAAGAGTCGACGAAATGTTAACAAGCCTGCTGCAGTTTGAAAGAGATAAATAAGACACGCTATGGAAGTCCTTGAAACTCTCTGGCACTTGCCCGTGAAAATGGTTTCGGACTAGATTAACGTTTCTCAGGTTTTTGCAAGAAGGTAAATTTTCAGGCAAAGAGCCATTGAATCTATTGGATCCCAGATCTAGCGAGGTCAAGTTAGTCATAACAGCACAATTCAAACGCAAAAGACCACTAAATGAGTTGTTCCCCAGGTTAAGTAAGATCAAAGTCTGTGAATTTGCCAGCGACTTGGGGATTCCTCCAGTGAATCTATTCCTTTGCTCTCTGCTTTCTTACTAACTACTCCCTCAATTTTTTGTGCAGATAATGTTTTAGACTTTTCACACATATTAAGAAATCATTAATTGTTTTATTTGTTTTAAACAAAATATAGTTTATCACAAATTCCAAAACTGTTTAACCAATCATAAATCAATTTGCAGAATTTAAATAGTCAAAAGTATCAAAAATGCAATAAATTTTGCATATAAATATTAAAACGTCAACTAAAAAACAAATTTTTTTTCTAAAACATCAATTAATAAAAAACAAATAAAGTACTTACTAGATAATATTTTTTATTTGGACTTTTTCGTTTTTTTTTATCAAGCATTATATAAATGGATTTTTAACACGTTTTCTACTTGTTAGTTTACTAGTAATATTAATCTAGTCATTATATATAATAATTTGGACAGTTTTGGCTTTATTACATTCTTCTGAATGTGACTAGTTCTGAAAAAGTAGATCAATTTTATAAACTGGATCCTCTATTTTTAGGGATATTATTTTATTCTAAACATTTAACAGCTAAAAATAGATTTTTGAGAAAAATAAAGATCAAAAAGCATACCAAAATTTAAAACCATTCAAAACTTAAGTTTGTATACATTTCTTATAATTTTGTGAATGCGGATCACAATTCTGTGTACAAAGGTAACAAAATGATGGTCTTACATTTAGGAATTGTGAATTTATATATAACGAACCGTGATCCACGGGAGGAATATGCCACAATTAAAAAGACAGACAAAACAGTAAAATACTAAAAAGTTGTGCAAAGTGGCCAAACTTTTGGTTATTCTATTTATCAATTATCACTTATCAAGCTAATTGATTATTTTATTGTTCACTAATGTAAACGCAAACGATATAATACTTGGAAACAGGTTCTACATGACATGCTAAAGATAGGCAGCTGTTTGATACTTATTGTCCAAAGAGGTCAAACACCTAGAAATTTTTACAATGAAACTTGGAAACGACTCCAAAGTCGTGTCCATCATCTACTAAGTTATTCATTAAACCAAACTTTTGTCCTTCCAACTACAAACCACATTGGCTTTCTTATTCAGTCCAGCTTCCGTCCTCTCGCAGCTGCAATAACATTAGTCAAGATCCTATATGATCAAATACACATTGGCAGAAGCATATATAAAACTTGTTTGGTTAAGGAAAAAGGTTTAAACCTTTTGCACCTTTAAGCCATTCCACGCTTGCGTTTCGCATTTGCCCATTGATCAAGTAAACAAGTGACACCTTCTTCAAGTGTGGCCTTTCTATCTGCTTTATGGTTCCATAGCTCTGTTGAGATATATCTTCCACTCGGGTTATACTCGTTTATCTCCAACATAGCTTGCGTCACTGCGTTGTATGGACCATCTCCCAAATCTTCTTTCAGCTCCCTCAGCTTTTCATCTCTCTCATCTATCACTTCCTAAACTCAATCAATAGCAGCACAAAACAAGCTTTAATTATATAGAGATTCAACATAAGCAAACACCATATAGGGTCAAGAAAGTAGTCTTACAACTTCTGTTGCTTGATTGTCCAGCTTGACTCGCTTGAATGGATGCCAAGATGGGTCTTTGAGATAGTCTTCCCAAAGTTGGAGTACTTCAACTGCTCGGTCCTCCACATCTTGCTGACCATACTTCTGCTGCATTGCATCCATGAACGGTTTTGTCACGAGCTCTCCCATTCTCCTGACACCGATATCTGTTTTCCATTCTTTCATAATCTACAAAGACAACATAACAAATAAACTACGATATAAGCGAACTTCAAGTGTTCTCAGAAAATTTTGATATGTACAGGAAAAAAAAAAAATTCGATACATACATTTACCAATTCCTTACGAGCTTCTTGAAGCTCATCGTTGGTTCTGCGCTCTCTAAGGATAAGAGTTTGGTTAAATTTATCAAGGTCTCCGAGTTCTTTTTCCTTCTCAGTTAAATCTTTGAAAATACTGTCCACCTTTTCCACAATTTCAGCATCGCCGTCTGATCCCATGTGCTTCATCACATTCAGCTGTCCTTTTAACTGCTCGATCTCTAGCTCGATCGCTTGTTTCTGATCTCTTTGTTTTTCTAGTCTTATGATTTTCTCATGAAGCTCCTCCTTTTGCCTCTGTTAAGTACACGTCAACAAGGTCTTCCTCAATAATCATGAAAACAAGCCCATCCGCTTAAAGAAGAAGAAAAAATTCACTAACCCGCTGATCCTCCGCCAATTTTTTTACTTCCTCGTCTGCCTTTTGCTGTTCCAGGGATGCTTGTTCCAGAGAACTATTCTTAGACGCATTCTGAAAAGAATAACATATTCTTATTTATTAGATTTAAGTCTAATTATATCTGAAAAAAAGAGGTAGAGAAAGTAAATATATACCTCTTCTAGATCTTTATCCAATTTCATTCTCTCGGTTCCATTGTGTGCTTCACGTTTCGCCAACTCCAGACTTTTCATTTCGAGTTTTTTCTTCTCCATCTCCAACTGCATCTTTGATTTCTCATGATCATCAAAGATCTTTTGAATGTGATTCATTGTTCGCTCTTGTATTGCGTTCAGCTCTCGGTAATGTTGTTGGAGATTCTTTTCTTTTTCTTCCATTAGCTGATCAAGTTCCTTTGACTTCACTGAACACAGCTCCTCAATCTCTTTCATGTCTTTCTTCTTTTCTTCTACAAGTTGTGTCAGATCCTGCACAAGTTTTTGTTGTTTCCTATCCTCTTCTTCTGTAAGCTCAGCTATGGTTTTGAGATCACCCGTCTTCCTCAAATTTTCTCCTATAATATTATTTCCATTATAATCATCAGCACGAGCAAGCCACCCATAGATCCCAGACTTGGGACCATCTTTTTTCAACCAATCCTTTTTTCCATGACCATCTACTCGATAAGCCTTCTCGAACAAAAGACCATTGTGAAGTCCGTTCCAATCTTTGGTAAACTCCACAATTGCTGTTCCTGAATGTCCCCAGTGATTCCATAAAGGACGGACCCTAGTTGGATTAAATCCTTTTTGAGTATACTCATTCCTAAGGTTCGATCCACTCTCACCCACAGATCGACCATCTTGTGACTTTGTAGTTGGAATGTTAACCACAACACCTGATACAGCCATATACAATCTATAAACTTCAAAATTCAAAGCAAAAGTGATATTCTTTGGGTGCATATTTGATAAATCCACATGGCAATTCAATACAAGGAAAAAATAATAACCTGTGGCTACATATTCGATGTAACCACCATAGAAATCAATTAAAGCAAGAGCAATAACAGTTGGATATATATCCGCTACACATATTATTTCACACACCCACATTGCAACCTAATGTAAGGAAAAAAGAAGAACCTTTGGATACATATAACATAAACCTACATCAAACTAATTTGAATATTTTAAGATAAGCTAACAACATGTGTTTCTTTAGAATTTAGTGAGCAATTGTATAGGCGATATTTTTTTTACCTTTCCAAGGACACACGAGCTTCTCGTCTTGATCACAATCTTGAATAGGATTTCCGTTTTTCTGGCGCTTGGATGAGGGCTCTACTACTTCAGCTGAATCAACAAGATCTTGTTGAAGGTATTTGACAAGAGCAAGGTGGCTTGCTTTCTCCTTTACACTTCTTTTATCAGAATTGCTATTACCAACTCCAGAAGCATGTTGTAGGAGATCTTTGTACTGAAAACTGGACTTCTTCTTATTCGGACAATAAGGACACAGAAAAGCTTGAGGAGAGAGTCTCACCTTCAGCTTCCCACCTTTAAGATTTAGGTACATTTTGTCTCCATACTCATCCATTTCAGATTCACTAATATCTGAATCTTCATCTTCCGAGCTCAAAATGACTGTGCTCCCCATCTTGTTCCTTGCTTAAATTACAACCAAAAATGTAAAATCAATCATATGAAATGTGATCTGCTTTCTAATTTCAACAATGCAACTCAGTTCTTTTACTTTTTTCCCTACGAAACGATTCCTTAATAAAGTTATTCTCTTCCTTCTTTCTCGATCTACTGGGTTTTAACATCATCAAATGAATTGCATGTTTTATTTTCACATGTATTAGGAAAATGATCTTGTAATCAAAAAGTTCCAGAAGTTTCACTTCAGAGGTGAATCAGACAGACAGTTCAAAATCAAACGAGATTCATTTAAACCTAAATTGTGGTTTCGATCTTGTATCTAAAGAATGCAGATAAAAAAAGAGAGTAATAGTGGAAACTTACAGGAAGAAGCCGGCGATGGATGCTCAGTATCCGGCGCCGGAGGAAGAAGAAGCTCTCTCTCTCTCGCGTCTCTTCTGTTGCTTTTGTGTCGTTCAATATTTGGCATAGGGTTTAAAAAAGAAGTAATTTTGGGTTTTAATTTTACATCGGAAATACAAAAGTCAATAAATATTTTAATACATCGAATATTACTTTTTCGTTCTATCCGAATCAACTTTATTTTATTTTTAACTTTTTGCTATTACAGTCATTTTTTTTTATCCGTCGTGAAGTGGATGATTTAATGGATAAACTAATCTCAGTGGAATAATTATTACATCAGCATACATACAATTGTGGGTAATTATAAAAATAATTTCACCCATGAAACATTATTAAATGAGTGAACAAGTGTACTTGATTGCTAAAGAAAGATACAAGGCCCATGTCCATCAGGAAACCCATCACTGCAGGAAACAGGTTGGCTCCAACTTCATTTCTGTAAGTGAGACTGCATTGGTTTGAACCTGCAAGTTATGTGTGCACAAAAAAGGAAAAATGCAGAGAGACAAGAGTTGCAGAGAAATGGTGAGAACAAAAGAGTGTGTTTTGGATGTATGAGTCTGTGTGTTGAGTTGGGATTGTACAAGCTCTAGAAAGAGCCAACTATATCTTCTTCCCGGAGTGAGTATGAATCTAAGTTTATTGAACCCGAACACGTTAAATCTCTACAACTATCTACAATTTCTCAACGCCATTCTTCCATTTCTTTCAACAAACCAGAATCATCTATCACTTTGAACTGTACTATTTCCACATTTGTATTGTATTTCGTTTTAATAGACAGATTTTATGTTTGTATGTTAGCAAAAGTTAAAAGCATGTTCATTAAATTGCAACAACTCTTAGAAGTCTCGTTCATTTTTAAAATCAAACCAAAACATCAATCAAAATCCTAAATGTGCCTGACCATATAGCGGCCCATACATAAAAGTCTATTTGTAACATAATTTTGAAACCCATATATTCTTCCTAACCTTTAAGACACTGAGGTTGAAACAAAATAAGGCAAGTTTCGTATCATGTTTAAGCTTTTTGTACCTTAATTTATTGGGAACACTTTAAAATTTCTCTGGTTAACGTAGACGATGATTAATGGAAGATATAAACCACTAAAAATCTTTTTCATTTTGAACCCAAGGATTCTCATCATTCTTTTTTTGAAACCCTTCACGATATGTAGAAGTGTTTGTAGGAGGTTAAGAATTAGAGCAGCTTTGGACATTTTATCTTAAACCCAAACCCGAAGTAAAAAGACCTAAACCGAACCAAAATCGACAAAATATCTCCGAACAGGTATCAAAATGTGTACTTATAATATATATTATAATAATTAGTAGAAATTTTATTTATCTAAATATTCAAAATAATTATAAATGTAAATATAGTAGTAAATTTGAATCAAAACAACAAAAAAAACTAAAATATTTAAACTTTTGATTAAGTTATGACTTTCCTAAATTCTTAATTTTAAAATATTTAATGAAGTTATCCAAACCCGATCTAAAATATGATATTGATAAGAACATAACCTAACCCATAACAAAAATATACCAAATTGAATCTGATCCAAAACTCTGAATTGGTCCTATATGCCTAAACCCTAAAACCCCATCTAATTGGATTCGGGTACACGAATGTCAAGGCTAGCTGGAGAGTAAGAGTGAGACTTCGAAAATAACAAAGCATTGCATGGTTTTAGTTTTCATGTGTGACAAAGTTCCTGGGAAGTTGGTTAAGTGAGATGGTTATTGGGTTTTCCTGTCAGCCAACGATATTATAGATGAAAGTTTTTTTGGATACAAGTGCAGATTATCACCAAACCAAAATGTTTTATTAGTTTGAACTGTACTTCTTCCACATTTGTATTGTATTTTTGTTTTAATATACATATTTTATGTTTGTATGTTTATAAAAAGCTGAAAGAATGCTTCTCTCCTTACTACGATATTTCACAAAATGCATTTGGGATTGCCCACTTAAAGCTTCATTGGTATAATGTATTAGACTAGAACTCTATTTACGTGTTTTAGGCCTTAAGAAACAATTGGCTCACTGCACCATGTAACTTTTCTTTTTCTTTTTTGCATTTAATTTGAAAACCTTTTACAAAAAAAAAGCTCAAAGAATGTTCATTAAACTGAAACAATTCTTAGAAGTCTCGTTCATTTGTAATTCGTTTTCACAATCAAACCAAAATGGTTATAAATCTTTAGTTACCGTTTAAGTATTTGATAGTGGTGCCTCTTCAAAGAGATGTTTCATGTTTGTTCTTTGTTTTGCTTTTCATTTTCTTAAATACTGGATTTCCACACCTACAAACAATACAAAAAAGATGCAGAGGAAGTGGATAAACGTGGACTTGGTCCTATTGATACTGTTGACTTGGCTTCGGCTTGCTTGTAGACTTTCGCCGTCGCTCAGTGCCTTTTTCTCCTCTGCATTTATGTTCCTTTGATGCTACTTCTGTGTTATCAGTATCTCCGCGTTTCTCCTTTTTGAGTTCATCAAGAACAGAAGTGACACATTCAGTAAGTGTAGCTTTCCTATCTTCTTTGAAGTTCCATAGCTCACTTATCTGATACCTTCCACTTGGGTTATACTCGTTCATAACTAACAAAGCTTCAGCTACTTGGGTTATGCTCGAACCATTGCAGTTTCCTCACAATACTTCTGCTTCATTGCATCCCCGAATGGTTGCATCGCGAGACTTCCCATAAGCTTGACACCAATATGTGTTTCCATTTCTCCCCAATACGTAAACTACAAAGAAAATGAAAGAAATAAACTGAAAAGTCAGCAAATTTAAAGCATTCTTAGAAACTTTAGTTATGAATGAAATGAATAACACCTTGTATACATACGTTTACCAATTCTTTAAGAGTTTTTTGTAGTTCATCGTTGGTATTGCGCTCTCTAAAGATAAGAGTTTGATTAAATTTACGAAGGTCTCCGAGTTCTTTTACGTTCTCAGTTATATCTTTAGAAATATCGTCCACCAATATTTTCAGTATCGCCATCTGACCGCGTGTGCTTCATTGCATATAGCTCTCCTTTCAACTCCAAGATCTCTCCCTCAATCGCTTGTGTTTGTTTTACTAGTCTTGTGATTTTCTCCTTAAGCTCCTCCTTTTGCCTCAGTTAAGTACACATCAACATGGCCTTTCTGAATAATCATGAACAGAGGCCCAACCACTTGAATTTTACTAATTATCTAGAATAGAGAAGTAGAGAAGGTAAACAGATACCTATTCTTGATCTTCAGCTCCATCCTTAGTGTTGATTTCAAGTTTGTCCTTTTCTAACTCTAACCCCATCCTTAATTTCTTATGCCCAGCAAGGATTCTATGAGCGTGACCTATTGATCTCTCTTGTATTGCATTCACGTAATGACTCTGGCTCGACTGTTTGAGTTCCTTGAGCTTCACTGGACACGAACCCTCAGTCTTTTCCATGTTTTTATTTTATTTCTACAAGTTAGATCTTCACAAATATTAGGATCAATATTAAAAGAGATCGATCTTAAACCTAAATCTTAGTTTTGTTCCCAATTCTAAAGAATGCAGAAGAAGAAAAAGAGTGATCGGGAAAACTTACAGTAAGAAACCGGCGATGGATGCTCAATGCTAGGAAGCTCTCTCTCGTCTCTCATATGTCTTCTTCAATTAGTCTTGTTGTCTTAATAGGTTTTGTGTGGTTTTATAGTTTCAAAAATAGGTTGAAGAAAAGAAGCAATTTTTTTTTCCGGGGGGGGGGGGG
>OVAX01000063.1:0-92352 GCA_900406405.1 Lepidium africanum | reverse complement strand
GGGTAAGGCCGGGGCATAAAACTCGAAATCCGAATCGAAACCGATCCGAAAATTCAGGTATTAGGTAGTTTTCGAAACCGAAAAATATATTATTGGGTCCGTTTTGTTTGGATCTGTGGGTACGGGTAATACCCGAACCCAAACCGATATCCAAATAAGTACCCGATTACCCGAATACATGTATAAATTTTAGTATTTTTTGGATATTTAGGTTTTTTTTTACATATTTGAGTATTTTTAAGGTATTCTAATATATATTGTATAATTTTTTTTAAAAAATTAATTGATAGTTTGCAAATATTCAAATACTTTTAAAGCATTTTTGGATTTTTTTGGATTTTTTTAGTATTTTTGGGTATTTGTTTTATTTTAGAATATTTTTTTAATTATTAAATTTTTTGGGTATTACCTGAACCCAAACCGAACCTGATCCGAATAGTAACGGATCCTAAATGGGTAGTAAAATTGTAAACCCGAAAATCTTAAACATGATGGGTATTACCCGAATTCAAAACCGAAACCTGAATGCGCAGGCCAAAAAAAGAAGCAATTTTAAGTTTTAAATTAACATCGGAAATCTAAAAGGAATCTTGAAAATTTAAGCAAAAGATTTTACGGAGTAATTATGAAGAAGATGAACTTTATAGTGCTAGACAAGACTTATCAACAATAACAGCTGTAAAAGTAATTAGTCATTCCCAATGGAGTGAAGTTATTCTGCGTAGCTCTAACGTCGTCTTGTGCACTCTTTAATAATTGTGCAGGTTTGTCTTCTTTTGTGCTTGTAGGTTGGGCTTCGTTCTTCTTGCGCCTTCGGATGAGAACCTTCATTTTCTCCCTCACATATTCCATCCACAAATTAATTATCTGACATACACTAATTTATTTTCCAACTCGGGAATCAACCCTCATCTAGTTATTATTATTTAATCTTTTTTGGGCAAATTCAACATTCGTTTGATAACTCACCTTAATAAGATCGAATGAAATTGAACACTTGTAGTCCAAAAGAACCTGAGATGTCGTGTAATAAAAGGCCACTATACTCAATTCCTATTCTAATTTTTTAACTAATAACCAAACTGTTGAGGGTGGACTTCACCCCTAAAAAAGCTCGTTTCTGACTAGAACATTTTTTGCCACATTGAGGAGAATTGTAGAAGACTGGAGGAGATTTTGTAATCCGCAGGAGAATCCCCAAAAATTCGGGATAAGATCATAAGCTGATAAGGATAAGACAGAAAATCTAATCAACTAAGGAAAATGATTCAAGTATATAAATAAGGGGTCTTAGTCCAGAGGGAGACCCATCTTTTTGTACTCAGAACATTCAGAGCACTTAGAGCTACAGAGCGGAGCGAAGCAGATTTCTAGTTTAGGCGTTTTCAAAGAGAATTCACTTTCTCATTGTATTCATCTTAAAACTTATTCAATAAACGAGGAATTCGACCCATGATAATACAAATGTTTATTGTGCTAGCCCCGATTAGAACAGTTGGCGCCGTCTGTGGGGACAAAGGATTCTTCTACACGCACGAAGAAGTTTGAGATGGAAAACAGAGAAAATCAGATCGAACGGATGGACGAAAATCCAAACCGAGATGGAGTAATGCCAGACAGTACGGTGAATCGAAGAGATGGAACCCCACTACCGGAGCAGAGACAAGAAACAAATATCTTAAAAACTGGTGGTGTCATACCAGCAGCGGGCTCGGCGCAACCAGCACTCGAAATTGACCGAATTTTGGTGAGGACTCAAAGCACCTCGTTCTCCGAACAGATAACTAATGTCCACGTCTGACATCCGGAGAAGCTGGACTACCAATATATGAAGGGAAAACGAATTCATGCTTCTTTTTAACGTAGATGAACCTCGTCCTCAGACGAGCAAGATTCTCACCGGAAGAACATAATACGGGGAATTGTCAGCTATTCGTAGATAGTTTGTTCGGTGACGCCTTGAGTTGGTTTTCCAAATTGGAGCTAAATTCGATACATAGCTACCAACAGCTCACTCCCAGCTTTCTGAAACATTATTCGATGCTCATCCAGAAAAACACTTCAAGTTCAGACCTCTACGCAACAATAGAAGGTCCGAAGGAGTTGATTCGAGGCTATATTGGCCGATTCCGAGAAGTAGCTTCCAGAGTCAATGTTCCGGATGACATAGCTATTCATGCCTTGAAGGAAGAACTGCCGCACAATTCAAGTTTTCGAGAAAGCATAATTCTTCATCACCCAAGTTCGTTGGAAGATGCCTTGAGCCGCGCGATGAACTACGCGGAGTTGGAGGAGGATAGGATGGCGTACGCAAAGAGACTCGCTCTTCATAAAATGCCAACCTCAAAAAATGGAAGCAAAGGACAAAAATTAGGAATCGAGGCAGCACTACGACAAAGATTACCTGAGAGATGAGAAGATGAAGAGAAAATCCAACTTCAATATCAACACCTGCGAAGTAACACCACCTCCTCAAAGAACTGAAAGATGATATTACAACGAAGAGAGAGGTGAAAATAACTACTGTACTTACCATAAAAGACTCGGACATCCGAAGTTGCAATGTATTGTTTTACAAAGAATGCCCCTTGTAAAATATCAACGAGGGGAGATTTCCGATGACAATCGCGGTCGTCGAAAATCGGATTGGAATGGTGAAACACTTAGCGAAGAAGAGACTATGAAGAACCAAAACAGGAAAAAAAGGAAAATCAACCCTACAAAATCAACCCTGCAGAAGAGTCCAAGAAGAAAGAACGAGAAAAGTCGAAAGAAAGGGAAGGCACACCTCTACTGAAACCCATTGGCATGATTATGGGAGGAGAATTAGCATGCTGTGACTCCATTCGATCGATCAAAAAATAGGAAAGAAAGATCTTCTGAACATTCTCTCGACGCGAAACTGAGAGAGCAAAAAAGTATACAAGATCCGATGATATCTTTTTATGAAGAAGATACAGAGGGATTAGACAAGCCGCAAGATGACCACCTGGTGATCGACCTACAAATAGCTGACTGCGCAGTTTCACGAATACTCGTTAACACCAGAAGCTCAGTTGACCTTATCTTCAAAGATACTTTGAAACGAATGGGAGTCGACGAGTCGGACGTCAAACTATTAGTAAAACCTTTAATAGGTCATTAGAGAAGCAATGACCACCATTGGCATAATCAAGTTACCCGTCCGTATCGCAGGAATAACTAAGTGGATAAAGTTCGTCGTAATCGACAAACCCGTAATTTACAACGTTATTTGGGAACACAATGGATACATACAATGAAGGCGGTTGCTTCGGCATATCATCAATGTGTCAAGCTCCCAACTCCGAGTGGAATCCACACAATCAGGGGAAACCAACGAGCATCGTGCTCATGTTACGTTACAGAATAAAAACTTAGAAATTCCAAAGGAGCAAAAGTGATCTCGAAAAAGGTTACTCTAGCGAAACTCCCCTGCGAAAAAAATTCAAGGAAAGAGTCGTTCGAACAAGTAAACATTGATCCAATACATCCTAAGCGGATTGTGGGAATTAGAGCAGATCATGATGAAGGACTCAAGAAAGAGATAGTCAAACTCCTAAAAAAAAATATTTCAGCGTTCGCATGGTCAAATGCCGATATGCCAAGGATAAACCAAAAAGACAGCTTTCCTCTCCCGCATATCGTCCGACTTGTAGAAGCCACGGCCGGAAACGAACTGCTCACCTTCTTGGACGCCTTCTTAGGATATAATCAAATCAAGTTGCATCCAGCAAACCGCGAAAAAATGGCATTCATAACAGATCGCTAAACGTATTTTTATAAGGTAACGTTATTCGGGTTGAAGAACACGGGAGTAACTTTTCAGCGATTAGTCAACCAGATATTCGCTCCAATTTTAGGCGACATTACTGAAGTATATATCGATGATATGTTGGTAAAATCTATGCAAAGCATTAACCACATTACCCACCTGCGCGAGTGCTTTAAGATTTTGAACGGATAACAAATGAAACTTAATCACGCCAAGTGCACGTTTGCAGTTGCTTCAGGAGAGTTCTTAGGTTACATTGTAACCAAGAGAGGAATCGAAGCTAATCCATAACAGATTGATGTTGTGACAAACTTACCGTCACCAAAAAACATGCGAGAAGTTCAAAGATTGACAGGACGGAGAGCCGCACTGAATCGCTTCATATCAAAATCAATGGATAAATGCCTTCCATTCTATCAATTACTCCGTGGAAAAAATATTTTGATTGGGACGACAAGTGTGAAGACGCGTTCAAACAACTAAAGGAAGATGGAGAAATTTTTTATTTCTACATATCAGTTTCCAACTTGGCAGTAAGCGGAGTTTTAGTTAAAGGGGATCATAGAGAACAAAAACAGATTTTCTATGTCAGTAAAGCGTTGGATGGAGCGGAAAGAAGGTATTCGGCGGCAAAGAAGTCAGCATTGGTAGTTGTATCCTCTACAAGAAAACTCTGATTATATTTCTAATCTCACTCAATCACCGTACTCTCAGATCAGCCACTCCACACAATTTTACGTAGTCCAAGCCAATTGAGCCGAATGACTAAGTGGGCAGTAGTATTAAGCGAGTATGACATCGAGTACAAAGGACGAACAAGCGCGAAATCTCAAGTATTGGTGGATTTCATAACCAAACTCCTGCAAGATGTTATTATGACGAAGTGGGCTATCAAAGAGAAGTGGTCATTGCACGTTGACGGATCGGCACCGCGGCACGAATCAAGAATTGGAGTACTATTTGAATCACCAAACCATGAGTTCTTGGAGCAATCTTTCCGAACCTCAAATAATGAAGCAGAATACGAAGCGGTCATCACCGGATTGCGGTTGTCAAAAACATTAGGAGTCCGACATATCCAAGCATATTGTGACTCCCAACTCGTTACCAACCAAGTTAATGGAGAATATAATGCAAAAAATGAACGCATAGACGAATACTTGAAAGTCGTCTGAGAAATTGCAAAGGATTTTCAATCGTTCGCCTTAACAAAAATCCCGCATGTTGAAAATTTTTCAGCTGATGCTTTTGCAGCATTAGCATCAACCTTGAATTCGACACATTGACGGATCATATTGGTCGAAAGTATCAATGCACCTAGCATATATCTCCTGAAATTACAATGTATGGTGATTGATCTTGAAGAAACAGAAAATCCAGAACCAGTAGCCATGGCCGATTGGCGGGAAGAAAAAAAACCTACATAGGTGACGCTAAAATGCTAGCTGATAGGTGGACGGCCCGACAATTAAAAGTTAGAAGTGCACACTATACTCTACTGGACCAAAAACTTTTGCGGGTACAAAGTGGAGAAAGTAATGCAAGCAGTTCACGAAGGAGCTGGAGGAAATCATTTGGGTGGACAAGTATTAACCCTGAAAATACGTAGACTCGGATATTTCTGGCAAAACATGGCAGCGGATTGCGAGAAGTTTGCTACGAACTGTGAGAAGTGTCAATGTTATGCCCCTCTAATCCATGCACCGACGGAATTCCTAAAATCAAGTGTAGCGCCTTACCCTTTTATAAGATGGGCGATGGATATTGTCGGACCACTTCAGGCGTCAATATTTGCTAATCATAACGGACTATTTTACCAAATGGGTTGAAGCCAAGTCGTACTCTAAGATACAAGTTGTCGATGTTCAAAAGTTTGTTTAGAAAAACATAATATGCGGACATGGATTACCATACGAAATCGTAACGGACAACGGAACCCAAATCACATCTTTGCGATTTGAAGGATTATGCGCCCGTTGGAATATCCATGTAAGCAAATTAACCCCAAGGACCCTCCACGGAATCGGACAAGTTATACTATTAATTCCTTACTGACGTTAATTCCTTACTTACGTTATCTCGACAAACTCATGGATTTTAATCTTGCCAAGCATTGTTTGCAAGCTGTCTTGGAGATCTCAATAAAACATGATATGCCGAGGTCATCTCCAATACTCTAGCTGAGGGAATGTATCTTGCCAAGCGTTGCTTGCAAGCTGTCACTTTAATTTTGAGGAAAAATCCGTCAAAACGAATTTTACAGTGGCCATCTCCGCACATTCCCAAAAAGATCATATCTATTCAACGAAGAAAAGAAAAAACACTTCCAAAATCATCCCATATTCAAGGATGAACCTCATCCAGTTCACCAGCAATAAGTCGCAAAAAGTACATCCGAAAAATCAATAAGTACTCAAACATATATTCAAAAACGCGAAACTTTAAACACGAAAGACAAGTGCATCAAACAACAGGTAAGGGGAGTAGGAAAAGAACTAAGGCTTCAGAGCAGTCTTCAGTGTAGAGGCCTCTTTTGGAGAAAAAATACCAACATTCGAATCATGTTGGCCTGATGCAGACCCGTCAGAAGATAAAGGCCGAGGGAAAATTCTCGACGTGATTGATGGAAGAAAACCTTCTCCGGAGATAGGCAGAAATGAAAATGCACTATTATCAAGAACCAGAACACTTGCGGACTTGTATTGTTCGATGAAAATCTTGTGATCGCTCAACATAGGAATCTCAAGAGCTTTAGAAACATCACTTCCTAACTTCCTGAAATACAACAAAAACCGAAATCAAGATCATATAAAACACAATTTACAGTTAAAGGATGAAATTTTTTAAAAAAGTATAAAACCTTAGTTCTGGAAGAAAATCATGCATGAGCTGTTACTGCTTATCCCGTCCTCTTTTCCTTTAGAATGCGAGTTTTCTCCAGTTTAACGGATGCTTTGAATCCATTAAGCTCTCCCTCAGCTCGTTTTGCTCGCAAATGCATAGTTTCAAGTAGATTTTACTTCTTTGAAAGTAAAGTCTCTAAACCTAACACCTTTTCCTTGAGAACGGCTAATTCATCTTAAGTCTGATCTCTGACACGCTCAGCATCCTCTTTCTGAGCCTTAACATTAACATAGCTAGTTGCCTGCAGAAGTCCAATAAAGAAATGAATAAATGAAAGCAATAAAAATCTTCACTTACTACTAGAAGATCGCCATAGTAACTTGAAAAGCATGATACGAATACGACTTATATGCATTCATCTCATTAATTTTTTCAACAAGAGGAGAAATATATTTAGTAGGGTGAATATACCGACTAAAGCGAGCAACGACAGCACGATGTGGGTGAACGTCTTTCCTAGGAGACTTATTTGAAGTAGTTAAATCAACAGGATGATCATTGGAGGAAGAAGCACAACGTTTCTTCGACAAAGTAGGTGACGGATTAGCACACCCCCTTTTCTCTCTAACCTTGTCAGTGGGTTTCAAAAAAATTCTTTGCAGACCATTTTCTAAGTACAGTAAGACGAAGAAGTCATACCAAAAGAAGAAACAAAAAAAGAATTAGCATTAAAACCTTAGACATTTTCGGACGAATATCTTTCGCTTTCAACGAAGCATTTACTTCTTGAGAAAATAAGACAGGAAAGGAAAAACCGTCACAGCGGACGTAGGAGTAGAAGAAACTGGCCTTGAAGCCCCACATCCAATCGGTTTAACATGGGCATTACCACTCGAAGTACCAACTACTTTCGCTCTTCCTCTGTCTCTGTTCGGTATAATCGCAATATCCTTTGCAAGACTTGACATATAGCTCGGAGTATCCTCGGAACCTCTCATCTTTTTATAAGAAGCTAAAAAAAAAAAAGAGGAGAAAGGAGATTCAGATATTACTCGCTAAAGGAGACTATAGGAAAGATAAGGAAACGGATTTAACCTGAAATAATTCCGGGAATGTCCCACTTACGACGCTGTTTCAAAAGAAAAGTCCAAGAAACAAATTCAATTCCTTTAAATTCTTGAAATATGGCAAGATTCTCAGGAGATAAAAGTGGAGAAGGATTATGACGAGCTGCAACAAAAATTAAAAATAAGCAACATTTAAAAACTTCAAAATTACCAAGGGAAAGAAAAATGAAATACTTCCCAAAATAGGAGAATACAAAGTCCTAAAACTGGCATTCACATCAGGAACGGAAGCCTTAAAAAGATCACAATCCACATCAAAACCTAACTACTTGCCAATCATGAGCAAAGCAACTATATTGCGGATAGTAGGTGGACTGAGCTCTGAAATGGCAATCAGACGTCTCCTACAATACTCGATGAGGAGAGTTGGCAATGGAAACCAAAGACCACACTTAAGAAAGTAGTCGTCATGCAAACATAAATATCCAGAAGGAACTTCCCATGGACGACGACGAATAGCCCGTGAAACTCTAAGAGGAACGCTCACATGAGTGGAAAACTAGGTAATCACTTTCACTTCTTCGGAAGTCATACGAGAAAACGTAATGCCTAGATTTTTCTCCCAGTGATGAGGAAGTTTTCCGTTCACCAAAGGAATCAATAGCTCCTCATTAACGTGAGGTCTTATTCTCTAAATTGAACCTTATTTTCGTTTAAGTCTCTTACATTTTCCAACACCAGCTCGAGCCGAGTGCGATGCCGCTCCTAGAGAAAGAGTACGCCTGGTAGCAGCGGATCTGCTAGGAAGAGATACAACATCAATTTCAACATCTATCGATCCAGAACTTGATGACGAGTTAGAACCGAATGACGATGAGGAACTACTCTTACTAGATCTCAAAGAACTCGACTGCTCTAACATAACAAACTCCTCAAAATACCTAGGAACAACAAAAAAACAGATTTTTAATTTATTTGTGTTAAAAGAAAAATAAGAATTCTCACAAAAAGGACTAGAAAGCCTACCCCAGGGTAAGATGCGCAGAATGATCAGAATAAGGAAGAGGAAATGACTAAGTCTTCCAGAAATCAGAGCAGACTTGTAATCTAACTAAGGAATTCTTGAAGCACTTCAGTCAATCAACGAAGACGGACTAGGACCAACAAGACGATGACTATACGAAACCTATTCTATACTGAGTGAAGAAACTAATGAAACGACTACGTTAAAGGAATGAAATCCGAGGCCACCAAGAATGCACGCTCACTAAATATTGATGGAACACGTCAATAACCTATTTCACACCAAAAGTCCACGAGAATTCATTAAACACGAAGAAAGAACTCAAAGGATTTAATCATAATCCAAAAAGACAATGAAATCCAGTTAAGTTTGAATCACCTCACCTCCAAACTTGTACAACTATCGAGCCCGTCACAAAGAAGTTGTGAAACCGCGAATGTAATTAAAGATGAATTCGTCAATATAACAACTTTTAATCGAAACAAGAGGATTGAAGCAAGTAAACAAGCCATAAAATCAAATTATCAAAGAGGAACTCACCAAGCCAACTCTGTCAAAAGTGAAAATCAAATCCGATGAGTGCCAAACCCGTGAAAGGTAGAAACCAAATCTNATGGAAGAAAGAAAAAAAGCCATAAAATCAAATTATCAAAGAGGAACTCACCAAGCCAACTCCGTCAAAAGTGAAAATCAAATCCGATGAGTGCCAAACCCGTGAAAGGTAGAAACCAAATCTGTATAGATAAAGTGCCAAAACCATCAAGGAGTATATGTCGTTGTTGATGCTCAAACTCGATTTATAAGTTTAAACAGGTTTTTACAATAGAATGAGAGAATTGAAGTACAGAGTAAATTGTATTGAACAAGTTAAGATGGTTTGCTTGAGTTCGATTGTCTCCTTTTATTGTTGTTCAGCCCGTCAATCCTGCTCAACTGAATCAATTACTATTAATGTTGATGAGCTCGTCATTTTCTTTTGTGTTTTCGTCGATCTCGCTGCAATTGATTCCATATTTACTACTCTGAATGCGTTGAGATTCTCTTTCCTTTTTTAATCGAGTTGATCTCGAATTTGGGCCTTGCCTTAATGAGCCGGATCCATTTGGGTAACACCAACTACCCCCCAATCTTATCGAATTTGGGAGATTTGAGAAGATTTTACTCCGATTCCCGCGATTTTCTTTTCCCCTAAACTGATCGTGATCCCGAGTTTTTCGGACTTAATGGCCCTAAGAACAGCCATTTTCCTTTGTTTTCAGCTTGTCGTCTTTCATTACGGTTCCCAAGTTAAAAACTCTTCATATTCTCCTGGTTACTGTTTCCTTTCTTAATTTTTTGTTTCTCACTTCTTCCTTGCTTCTTTCTTGTCTCTCACTCTCTACTTTCAGAAACCCGTAGTCGGCGAAGGCTCGTTCCTCTGGCGGTTCGTCTAATCGCTCCGCCACTCATTTCTCTCCTCCTACTGAGGTTGACTTAGCGGAATTCAGGGCTAGGTATCATGTCTCCGGTGACATTGACATTCGTCTTCCTTCTAATTATCTTCTGGGTTAAGTTTCAATTTCTTCTTCTTACTTTGTCGATTGCAACCTCTTGTTTCCGATTCCTTCTCTTTTACTTTTTGTGCTCAACTCTCTGAGCCTTTCACTCAAACAAGTCGTTCCTAACCTCATGATCGCGTCATTGGACCTTGCACGCGAGCTTGGCGAGAAGCTTTCGTCCTGCGTCTTCCTCCAGCTTTTTCTCGTCCGTCAATATGAGTTTCGTCCGATTTTCTACGCTTATGCATACCCAATGGTTAGATTCCTAATGGGTCTTCCAATTCGTCAAGACAGATGGATCGAAAAAACTTTTTGTTTTAATCTGTGTCCTGACCAAGTGCTTGACTCTCGTCACCTCGCCAGCGATCCTCTACAGGTACGTCCGGTCGCTTCGCCTCTTGTTATCCTCCTCTTACTGAGGTTGACTTGGCGGAACTGGGCTAGGCATCATGTCTTTAGTGACATTGATCTTCGCATTCTTTCTAATTATCTTCAAAGTCCCTCCATGTTTACCTTGCGAGCTAACGACTATTGCTTTGTTTTCAGTTTCTCATGCGCCAGTTCTTGAAGCTAAGGAGTTATCGACCTTAGTTCGGAGGTTCAAGCAGGTTGTTTGTCATACCAGCTCGTTGACTCCGGATATAGTTTGTCGCACTATCATCCAGGTCATTCCTCTCATCACATATCCAAATGCTAGGTTGCCTTCGTCTAATCGTTCATGTCGCGTTGAGTCTTTTTTGCACACCAGTTGACTTCTTTTCTGTTATTATATATATATATATATATATATTTTCTTTGTTGAGGAGAAGTTGCTTAAAACGGTTTTTGCTTAGGATCTCGACATCCTTCTGGAGCATATACTCGCGTTGATACCTCGGGTCGTCGTCAAGGTGGTGGTGGTTCTGCTGGTTCTCCGGCTCGGGATGCTGACATCCTTTTCGATATTGTTGGGTCTGTCCCAAAAGCTGAGCTCCCCATTGAGCAGATGAGGGGAAAAGAGCCTTGTTTAGGTGGGAGTTCTTGTCCTCGTCGTCCATGTACTGACGAGGAGTGTCCTTCAAAATGAGGTCGGGAAGCTCCGAGCTCATCTTCTGGTAACCCTCGCCACTCTTTGTCTTTTAATCATACTCGCGACCATCCAATTAGATCCACATAAGTTATTAGAGCTCTTCCATAGTCTGACTCTGCGAGGTCACGCCCTTCCTCTGTTAGATGAGATGGCGTCAAAAGATGTGTATATTGAACTTGCTTACGCTTTCAGAATGGTAGTTTTTCACTTTCCTTGTGTTGTTTTCCCTATTGGTTTAGTTTGGGTTGTGATCATGTTTTCATTGCCTTACAGTTCATGACTACGATCAACAAGACCATTGATGGCTTCGAGTCCGGGACCTTGACCGTGGTGACTCCGAACCTGGCTGGACCATCCACGAGTGTTCTGATGGACTCGATCAGGATCCTCAATGACGCGGTGGTGGCTCGTGACGTCGAGATTGCCAAACTCCGAGCTGAGGACGACTATGCTAAGAAGTTTGCTTCCACCCACCACAAGGCCGACTGTGCTTTAAAGACACTGTGCTTTGAACGCCATCAATGGAGAATTTCTCGAGAAAGGGCCGTTGCTCGGGCCGTTTGCAAAAAGTCCAGCTCGCTGAAGAGGCGATATAAAGACCACTGGGATGAGGTTCGTGGCAAGTTCATGTGATTGGGAGGTATTATGACTACCGAGTTTTGAAGTCTCGTGCTGACATCAGGCTCCAGATCTNGGCCGTTGCTCGGGCCGTTTGCAAAAAGTCCAGCTCGCTGAAGAGGCGATATAAAGACCACTAGGATGAGGTTCGTGGCAAGTTCATGTGATTGGGAGGTATTATGACTACCGAGTTTTGAAGTCTCGTGCTGACATCAGGCTCCAGATCTGAATGAGATGAAGTCTGGAGTTCCAACTCTCGATGACTTCTCGTTTGCTAAAGAGAAGGACTGTCTAACGCTGGAGGATCATAAGGATGATGCTAAGGATGTTTTTGATCTCAGCTCGGGTAGATATTGCATCCTCACTAACTCTGAAGACGACGCTGACTCTAAAGCTGGTTGTGAGCTCGCTACTGTATCCAGGGCGAATCCGACTTTTTCTGAAGATTGATGATGTTCTTCCTTTGGTTTCTTTTCCTTTTGCTTTGTTTTCAACGTTTTTTTTTCCTTGTTTAGTTTAGTTTTTTTTAAGAGTCTTGCGTCTCATTGCTTTGTCATTTTCTGGATATTGACGTATTATTATTATTATCTTTGATGCGCACTTGATTCACTTTTTATTCTGGCCTGTTATTAGTGAGGGATCATCTTGTCTTTCCCCACGAGATTTCACTAACTAGTAAATCCCTTATGTCGTTAGCTCTTTATCCCGCTGAACGAGTGATAGTTAAGCAAGGGTTCGCTTATTATGTCGTGCCCACCTGCTTCCTTAAGCCCGCTTTATTAGGAGCTCGTATTTTCCTTCTTTTTAGCCAATCTCGGTTGTTTGTTTAAATCATTTCTTCAGATCTAAGGGGTTTGGATTCTCTTTTTCAATTTTGGAAGTTACTGGTTCTCCCTGTTGCGGTTACTCATTTCTTTAGTTTTAAGGCTTCTCCTCTTCCTCAACTTCTGTTATTTCCTGCGATATTCTTAATAGGTAACCTCCTCACTTTTTATTATTCGCTCTTCATAACATGTTTATTCTAATTTTCGCATTCTTTGTTGCGCTTTGTATGAGTTCTTTTTCTCAATCTTCTTATTCTTCTGGGAACTTCATAGCTGCTGAATATAGTACTTGTCCTACCGCTGTCGCTTCTCATTCTCTTTCCCTCAATTACGATGATAATTCTGACATGATTTCAAATGATTCCCAGAGATTGGTGATTAAGCTTGGGGTTCGTCGACGGAAGGGATCGAAGAAACCTTTGAGCTTTAACTCTGAAGGTCTTAGTAAGCTTCAGGAAGTGTTTTACTTTTCGCAGGATCTCGAGACCGTAATCCCCGACGAGAACCAAACTTCAGAGGATGCTCCACCATAATGGATTTGTACCTACGTTACTTACTTTAGCGATTACCACCTTCTCTTTCCATTTCCGAGTTTGCTATTTTCAATCATTTATTCTCTGAACCTTTATTTACTCAAATGTGCCTGTTATTTTTTCGCATCACTCTTGCTCTCTTATAACGCAGGGTAGAGTTTGGCATCTCGTTTGGAGTTCACGAGCTCATTTACCTCTAAATCGTCAAAAGGAATCTTGGCGTTAAGAAGATTTACATCGATAATCGTGATAATCGCATGGTGCCTGATTTGATCCAGTACGAGGATACAGACTTGGTGCAGCAGTTTTCCTTTTCAAGCTTTCTCTAGCCTCTATTAGAGGGTTTAATCCTTACTATATATTTACGGATTGGGGAGACAAATCTGGTTATACTTTTTACTTGCTCTCAATGGTTGTTGTTCCCTATTTCTGAATCTAACTTAATTATTCTCTTCTGCCTGTCTGCAGCGCACCCATCCCCGGAATTTACTGAGGCGGTTAAGAACCTTTTGGCGAAATTGAGGGACGGCGAGGTGCACTGCGACTCTTCGAATCACGTGCTGCGTATCTTCGGAGGCAATTGTCCCTGAGCCTTCAGTTGGTTAGTTTTCTATTTTTATTTTTAACTTTTAAGCGATGGCTCCTTCTCATTAGTTCGTGATTTTAATATTTGTAGTTAAACAATCCACCGGGTCTTCCCATCGTGCTCAATCTTCATCTAGTAGTAAACCCAGAATCCTAGGCCTAAGATCATGCCTATCTTTGCCTCAAGGAGGAAGAATGTCATGAAGGAGAAGGAGAAGATTGGTCGGGATGATAGCTTTAGGATGCTGGAGGTTGAGAAGACGACTCAAATTTTACTTATCCCCTTCTCGGCACGAGCTCTCAATCTCCACTTCCAAGCGAGCGAGCCATGATAAGCAGGTCAAACATCATTTTTTCCTCGTTCCGGGCTCAAGCGCTATGCCTGAGGATGTTAATCGCCCTGTTGTTGATAATCTGGTCGGCGTTCTCGCCATTCTCCATACTTAGGAGGCCCGTTTTTTCCACGCAAGCTAGATGTCTGAGAGGGCCAAGTTTGAAGCTTCTCTTTCCCTTCATGCTCGGGTATATGATTCCTTTTTCTTCACTTCATTTCTCTTGGTCAGGAACGAAACATTGATGTGTTCTTTTTTATTCTATTTTAGGCTACTGCCGAGATTGACAATCATGTGTTCACTTTGGAAAGTAAGCTTCTGAACAACATAATGCGTCCCATTCCAAGCTCCAAGAGATGCTCACAGGCGAGCGCGTGCAGTTTGACGAGAAGATGAAAGCCCTTCAGTCTGAGAAGAAAGGCTTGGTCTCCAGCACTCCACCGTCTCGGAGGAGAAAAAGTTAGTGTCTTACGAGATCGAGCTCATAAGCTCGCGGAACTCGTACCTTGCTGCTCAGGTTCATACCAAAGGGGAGGAACTGAACTCGCTTGATTCTTGATGGCGCGAAGTGCTTGATTTCGTTCATTAGAAATGGGTTCCCAAGAAGGACGAATGGACGCTCAGCCAGGAAATTCGTGAGTTCGAGTCGAATCTTATGCTCATTGATGAATTTGAATCCGGTGAGTTTGACACAAAGGCGAGAGGGTGACTCTTAATAAAAGTCTATATGTAGCGAGTTGAAATACAAGAAGGAATCCGACATGGTTATGGATGAGCTTCCGTTTTCGGATTTGTTCCCGGGAACTAGAGCTCCGTTTGAGACTCCCCCGGTTGACCCCTCCAGCATTTTTTTCGTGGGATCTTCTCATACCCACGAGGTCACGGCTATAACTCAACGCGCTGATGATGCTCTGAACGTTGAGTCAAGTGGAGTTGTTGCTGCTGATGTGGATCAGAGTGTCGAGGCGATTTTGACCGTCGAAAGGAATCAAGACTTAGCTGCTATGACAGCCTTCTCGTTTCTTTCTCGTTTCTCTCTCTTTCCACCTTTTTTAGAACTTGGTGGGTTCGCCCTTTGAGGTTTGTATATTTATGGCTCTTTTTATCTTATTCCTGATTATTTTTGCACTCGTCTTCTCTACTTCAAATTTCTTTTGGAAAAAGAAAAAAATATTATTGTGAAGGGGTTGGACTCGTTTATATACGAGCTACCTACGTATTCCACCAAATGGAATCAGGCCCTTACGTAGTTCTTTCGTTATTACGTTAAACATAGTAATGCTTTAAATTCATAACATTCTAGGGTCTTATCTCTACTTACCCTGTCGTGAGGTCTCGTAACCGATAGACTCCTTCTTTTAAGATACTTGAAATCTTGTACGAGCCTTCCCAGTTCGCTTCTAACTTCCCGTCGTTTAGTTCTTTCGTATTTAGGAAAAGTTTTCTTAGGACGAAATCTTCTTCCTTAAACCTACGAGCCTTTATTTTCGAATTGTAGAACTTAGCTCCCACTTGCTGGTAATTTTGGGTCCTTACTATTACCCAGTCTTGTCTTTCATTTATGGTGTCGATGTGATCTTCTAGGATTTGCTGTTGGCGTTATTGTCATCAATCATCATTTCTCTCCGCAGAGTCGGGACATTGAGTTTGGATGGGGTCATCGCTTTGACTCCGTAGGCTAACGACAATGGACTTTCCCATGTAGCTCTTTGCGGGGTGGTTCGATATGTCCAAAACACTGATTGTAGCTCCTCCACCCACACAGACTTTTTGGAACTTAGGCGTTTCTTTGAATTCGACAGGATTTTTTTATTGGTTGCCACTATTTGGACATTCTCTTGCGGATAACGAGGTGTCAATGATGTCAATTTGATTTCCAATTTTTGGCAAAGTTCTTGCTGGGATACGAGGTTGGTGTTATTGTCATTTACGATCTCTCCAGAGACCCCGAACCTGCATACAATATTTTTCCAAAGAAACTCCTGGACTTGGGATCCTGTTATTTGCTGGAATGGTTCTGCTTCGACTCACTTGGTGAAATAGTCAGTGGCAATGAGAATGAAGCGGAAGCGTCTTTTCCAAGCTGGTTCTAGCGGGCCAACGATGTCCATCGCCTAACGCATGAAAGGGTACGTGGTGAGCATTTGTCTGATTTTTTTGCTTGGGATATGAATGGAAGGAGCATGTTGCTAGCACTTCTGGCATCTCCTAGAGTAGTCTTTACTGTCCTTTATCATCGTTGGCCAGTAGTAACCCTGCCTCTTTACCTTGAACGCCAAAGCTTGCCCCCCGGAATGATTTCCACATATCCCGATGTGCACCTTAGCGAGAATACGAGCTGCTTCTTCATTGGTTGGGCATAATAGATAGGGTCTCGCCACGCTTTGTTTATAAAGGTGCTCGTTTTTGATGCAGAATCGTGCACTCTGCGTTTTTTGTTTCCTTGCCTCGGATATGTATTTTTTGATCGGCCCCCACCAGTCTTGGTTTAAGGTGATCTTCCGTTTGTGCGCAGACTGGATGTCTTCTTTTGCCTAAATTAAGGCCATGACGGCCGTGGTCGCTTCAATGCTTGGTCGCTCCAGAAATTCTACCGAAATAGTACGCTTGACAAGTGGTTCTAATGTATATGCGAGGGCTGCTAAGCATCAGCGGCGGTATTCTCAGCGCGTGGTACCCGCTCTAGCTTAAACATTTTAAATTATGATGCTGCCTCTTGGACGAGCTTTAGGAACGCATTCATCCTTGCAACTTTTGTTTCAAATTCCCTGTGATATTGGCTGGTTACAAGTTAAGACTCGCTATTGGCCTTCACGTCCTTTACGCCTACCCCTGCAGTGATTCTTAGTCCAACGAGTAGTGCTTCGTACTCAGATTCATTGTTTGTTTCTTGATAGCCCAGACGACACGTGTGCTCAACGAGCTCACTATTTGGCGACGGTAGGCGCAAGCTAAATCCTGACCAGTTTTGAGAAGGAGATTTGTCAACTTAGACTGTCCACTGTCCTTGATTAGTTTCCGTTTCGCTTGGTCCCTTGTAAATTTCGACGGTAAAGTCGGCGAGAAACTGTTACCTCAGGCTAGTTCAAGATCGCTACTCAAATGTTATATTCCCTCAGCTCGATCAGTCATTTAGCAAACCGCCGTGAAAGGCTCGGCTATAAAGAATAGTTCGCAATGGTTGATGGAAGAATGGGCGCAACTTTCCTGGAACCGTGACTAGAGCTAGAGCGAGTTTTTCCATCATGGCGTATCGATCCTTGGCTTGGACCAATGACTCGCTTATGTAGTCAATTGGGCGTTGCTTGTTCGCTTTTGTTCAGATGAGAACCTTACTTACCCCCGCAGTTGATACTGTGAGGTAAAGTTAAAGTTCTTTGCCATGCTCTGGCTTAGTTAAAACCGGCGGCGTTGCTAAATAACTTTTTAGCTTATCGAAGGTGTCTTGGCACTTATCGTCCTAGATGATTTTTTTGTTGTTTTTCGAGAGTTTGAACAATGGTAAGATTTCTTCAGTGTAACGAGATATGAAACGGTTTAGAGCCGCTATCTGTCCTGTCAGCTGTTCAACTTCCTTAATTGATCGTGGTGGACTCATGTTTGTTAGCGCGCTTATTTGATGGGGGTTGACCTAGATGCCCCTTTTTGTGACGAGATATACTAAGAACTCTCCGGATGACACTATGAATGTGCATTTAGCCGGATTTAACTTCATAACAAACTCGTTTAAAATTTTGAACAACGTCGTAGCTGCCCAACATGGTCTTTTGTTGCCGATTTGACTAACATAACGTCGAAGTACACCTCCATCGTGGTTCCAAGTTTTTCAGCGAACATCAAATTCACTAGCCGCTGGTATGTTGCTCTGGCGTTTTTCAGCTCGAAAGGCATTACTCGATAACAGTACGTTCCTTGTTCGGTAATGAAGGACGTATTTTCTTCGTCATCGGGGTGCATGAAAATCTGGTTATAGCCAGAAAATGCGTCCATGAAGGATAACAACGGGTGCCCCGCGGTGGCTTCAAAGACCTTATCAATGTCAGAGAGTAGGTTGCTTTCCTTCGGGTAAGCCTTGTTTAGATCCATG
The DNA here is from genome assembly GCA_900406405.1 of Lepidium africanum. Lineage (NCBI taxonomy): Eukaryota > Viridiplantae > Streptophyta > Magnoliopsida > Brassicales > Brassicaceae > Lepidium > Lepidium africanum. Next base: position 74,038 of record OVAX01000063.1, on the reverse strand, counting down.
AAATCTACACACACCCTCTATTTTCCATTTTTTTCCGAACCTCGACTCGGTTAGCTAGCTAATCGGGATACTAAACTTCTCTGATTGAGCCTATCTTTAAAAGTTTTTCTACCTCTTCTCAGACTGCTTTCGCTTTATCTGGGCCGAGCATTCTTCGTATTTGGTTTATGGGCTTATAGGTTCGATCGACGTTAAGCTTTAGAGCTGTTACCGATGGGTTGATTCGCACTATATCATATAGTGTCTAGGCGAATAGCTCGTGCTCTTGACGTATTTTCGGATCGAGGTCGGCTCCAATGGTGAGTTCTCGGTCTGGGTAGTTTGGGTCCAACATTACTTTAATAGTTTTTACTTCGTAAGGCTTTTGATTTGCTAGGTCGTCCGTTGTCCTGTGAACGTTATTCCGCGTCTTTGCTAGTTACTATAAGGCCTCTTCCCGGGTTCGCTTGAAATTTTCCTTGTAGCATCGTTGCAAAGCAGTTTGACTGTTGTGCACCACTCGTTCCCCATTAGCCGTTGGGAACTTAATACATTGGTGGTATGTTGATACGACTGCCTTCATACGTAGAGCCAAGGTCTACCAAGGATTGCGTTAAAAGGTGCTGGTCGATCGCTGACTTCAAAATTTGTCACTTTCCACACTCGCGACGCTTTCACTAGGAGCTGGATTATTCCTAACGTTGTTGCTGTGTCGCCAAGGAACCCTGTGAGAGTCATCTTGCCTCCGCCTAGCTCATTGTCCTATAATCCCACCCTTTTAAACAAGTCATAAAACAAGAGGTCAACCAAGCTCCCTGTGTCAACAAGTGTTCTCGCCAGCTCGATTTCTCTAACATCGAGTTTGATTATCAGCGCATTATCATGGGGTTTATCAAGATGAGTGGTTTCACTTTCCCTGAATGTTTTTGCCGGTTTATGCTCGAGCTTGACCGTCGTGTTTCCCCTTTTCACTGATGTGCTTTAATTGAGTTTATAGAATTTCCTCAAAGATTCGACCCGCCAATTATAACGGAGACCCGCGGCATGGGGGGTTTGCTTGACCTCGTTTGTCTACTCAGTTTCGTTTTCTCCTGACGGGCTTCTTTCTCGCTATTGTTGGTCCATTCTGTTTCTCCATACCTTCTTCATCCCGTCCTTCCATTTTCCTTCTTCTTTTAGCCATTTCACCACCTTGCATTCTTCTAGGGTGTGCCCGTGCGTCTGATGGTAATAGCAGAACTTTGATATGTCTAACGGTTTTCAGTTTCAGTTTCAGTTTCCGACAGGGAAATAGTGTCGTCCACATGCGAGCTTCTGCATCTTCGTTCCCTCTTTTTTGTGGAATCATCTTCTGGTTTCATTAGAGCGTCTTAGCTCGAACCTTCACTCCTCCCAGTCTATGAAGTTAATCGCCCTGTGAAGAGCATCATCCAACGATCCTTGTGGTCGCACAGTCAGGTCTTGGCTAAAGGTTGATGCTTGCCATATTCCACTTTTTAGCGCGATCAAAGCCATGTCGTCGGTTACATTGATCCTCCTAGACTTCATCTCCATGAACTATTTTATATAGTCGCGCAGTGGTTCGAACTTCATTTGGGTTAAGTTGAGCAAACTATCGATCGTGGTTCTATTATCTATGAAGATTGAGTAGTGCTTCACGAATACTTTTGCGAGCTGCTCAAACCCGTCTATTGATTCTCTTGGCAGAGTCGAAAACCAATCCAGAGCGAGACCCACAAGATTTTTAGAGAAAAATCTGCAGAAGCCGGCGAGTCTCTCTTCTCCGTCGAGGTGAGTCCTGTCCGCCGCTAAACGAAATGAGTAGAGGTGTGCTATGGGATCGGGACAACCTGCGTAACGGGGGAACTTGGTTTTCTTAATGTCATGAATCCTTGCGCTTGAGATCCGTTTAATGAAAGGTGTAGTCCGCGTTTGTTCTATCACATATTTTATTATTGTTGCAGTCGATACGGCACGGTGTAGCTCGGAGTGTATGCTAGTGTATTCGTGTTGGGTCTTTTCCATCATTTACCTGGGTTCGTCTATCTCCAGCGCGCTCTCCATGTGATAAGTGTTCTGGGGTTCCCGTTCGAGTGACATCACGTGTTGTATTTCATTTCGTATTCCTTGGCACATAGTATCTGCCTCGGATAATCTGTCCCTCAAATTCTGCAGTTCGTTATTGTTACTTGGTGTGTCATCTAGTGTCTCGGGGTGAGATGCGGATTCCCCATTTCGTTCTTGAACTACGGGGTTTGCTCATGCAACTTGGCCGCTCGTCCTTTCCCTGGTCACCAAGACTCGCGCTCCCCAAAGAATTCTGTTCGCCTGACTTGATTCCCCCAGCGGGGTCTTTCGTGCGTTTATATTCTCAGATCCGAGGACCTCTTCCCAAAGTTCTAAGAGCTGCTTTCGAAAGTTGTCCTCTTGTTGTTAGAGTCGAGCTTGCAATTCCTGGTTTTGGAGCTCACTTTAACAAGCTTGTTCTGATGCAATATTGGCTATCACCCGTAGCTCCGCTATTGTCTGCGACTGTCGGTATTTTTAGGTGATTGGAGACTTGAATTATGAGGTTTGAATCATAAGGATGGGAGCCTACATCAAGGAGGATTGATTTTTGAGCTTAAGGGATAAAGCAAGCTTGGATTTGAGGTTTGTAATAGCAAAGGAAGTGAAGAAATGTCAAAATATGAGGCCGGCAGCAGGACGTACGAGCTGCGACCGCGGGAAGTAAGCCTCCGTGGGCGCACAAGTTGCAACCACAAGAAGCAAGCCTCGACCGCAGAACGCACGAGCCATAACCGCGGGAAGCAATCCTCGGTCGCAGGACGCTCGAGCATCGACCACGGGACATCTCGCAGATCACACGGAGACATCCAGCAACCCAACCTCGACCCTTCCTCTACCAAGGAACATCTCTTCTCGACCAGCCGCGACCTCACCTACCTGAGGCTCTTTCCGATGCTCTTAAAGATGATGATGGACGAACACCTTCTTCTGAACGGAATTGGCTGAAATTTGGACACAAGAGTCAGCTTTCATTTGGTGGTGGTTTGAAGGCTTTTGGATAAGTGGTTAGAAAGATATGGCGAATTTACTCAACATATGTCATTCAACTGCGACCAGACTCGCGACCTGCACTGGCCGCGGGTTATGAAATGATATTCGCGGAGAACCCGCGACCAGATATGCTCGAGACCTACCAAAAACATGTACACTTGGCACCTTTTGATTGGTTTAACCCGGTTTATCATTGGTCAACCCGGACCCAATTGTTTTGGACCATTTTTGGGCTTGTTGCTCTAATTTTCTCCTTATAAATACTTAATGTTTGTGACAAACAACATAACCACTCAACTCTTATTTCATTTTTGGATTAAAGCTAAGTTTCTAGAGAGATTTTGAGTGTTCTTGGAGACAAAAAGGGGAAGATGATCTTAAGATCATCTTCACCCTTTTCAATATTTCGATTTCTTTATTTTTCCTCTTTAATTATGTTTAAACTTTTAGTCATTTCATTTACTTGTTGGTTCTGCTTTTCATTTGGAATGTTAGAGTAGTGATTGTTAGGTTGATGGTTAGGTAGTTTTATGAGTTTGGATGGTTGAATCTTGTGCATATGTTGCTAGATCTTGTGATTCCTTCACTTAGAGTGTGCTTAATGCCAGATTTAAGCTGGCCACTCAAAGATAGAAGCTAGGAAAATCATCGCTCGAGAGGTGTTTGATGAAATTCCCAAAAGACACTTTTGTGGGCTTTTCTTCCATAGCCTTCGAGAGATGATGCTTTGGGGATTAGTGGTCTTAGTGAACTTGTTTGTTAATGCTTTTAGACTTAAGATTGGCAAATGAGAGTTTAGTTTGGTCCATAGTCTAAGATAGAAGCTAATGCCATGAGAGTGGGTTCGTCTAGCTGGTATGTGACTCATGCCCTAGGATGGTTTTTAATTAAACCTTTGCATATTGATTTGATTGTCATTTTCTTGATCAATTTCCTATCCATTGGCCTATTACTTGCTTATCTTGTGTTCTTGTTTAGGTTGTTAGTCTTTATTGTGCTTTTGTGTTTGTTATTGTTTCTTGCTTGATTTGGTGTGCTTCGCTTTATTAGTAGTAGTCTTTAGTTCCAAATCGCCTTACCTATTTCTATAGCTTAGATTAAAGTTCTCATAGTCCTAGTGTGTTGATTCTAGATTCTCTTGGGTTCGAACCTCAAATGCTTTACAATGAGATGATTGTTTGAGCATTTGTTGATTTATAAATGTAATTGATTGTTCTTGAGTATGCAAATGCTCTCTCATCATAGTACAGAGTAGATTGTATTGAACAAGTTGAGATGGTTTGCTTGAGTTTGATTGTCTCCTTTTATTGTTGTTCAGCCCGTCAATCACGCTCAACCGAATCGATTACCATTAATGTTGATGAGCTCGTCATTTCTTTTTATGTTTCCGTCGATCTTGCGGCAATTGATCATGTATTTATTATCCTGATTGCGTTGAGATTCTCTTTCCTTTTTCGATCGAGTTGATCTCGGAGTTGGGCCTTCCCTAAATGGGCCGGATTGGTTTGGGTATCACTAGTCGCCGAACCCACCTTATCAAACAAATTCTAAAACAAGCTTATAATTCAATAAATTTGAGAAACGATAAGAAATTGCAAAGAGAAAACGAAGCAACATTGCAATACTAAGGACACAAACCCGTAGAAGAGAAAAGAAGATACTGAACCCATTATCTCAACGCCGAGCCGAATTCNACAGATTTGAGGACAAATCCTTTTGAAGAGGGAGAGGATGATGTGATCATGGAAAGCACAATGGCTGCAGCACCGGAAGTGGAGGGAAGGATTACACGTGCAAGAGCTAAGGAGATGTCTCGTGAAGCTCATGCCCTTATTGCTAAGGGAATAGACGTGGTGGCAGCTGCACAAGTCTTCAATATCTACACTTTGAAGACTTCTCCGGGTAATGATAACTAGGTAACTTAGGTGACGAAGTCTGTACTCTTTTTCCCATAGTTGAGTTTTGTCCCAATTGGGTTTTCTCGGCATGGTTTTTAATGAGGCAGATGGAATCACTACGTCGAGTTACTTAGGAATCTTACCAATAGGAGAATAACGTACAAACCACTCTGGTTTGTACCAACTTAGGCGTTTTTATTGAGGTGCACCATTAGGGGACGCCTCGTTGTTTATTTAAATTTAGCAAAGCATGTTGTTTTCTTTGAAACTACTTGATGTCTTTCTTTTGAACTACATGTTTTGATTTGTGGGTTATATTTAAACCCACAAATTTGTTGTAAACCCTAGACTTGAATTTTGAAGAAAGAAAGAACGTATTCACGTTTTCATTGCCTTTGTGGCTGCTTGATCTCAAGCTTTTGGTTCAACTTGTGAATCCGAGTTCAATCCTCACACTTTGTGTATGGGATAGCTCTTCTACCTATTCTCATCTAATCACTTGAATCTTCTATCCATCAAACCCCATCGTTTTCATCTCCATCATCCCTTAAAATCTACAGCCACGATTTCACCTTGATCATCACTCATCATCAATCTTCACGTCAACCCACCTGCAGCATCAATCACGTTTTCATTCAATCACCATCTTCACCTTCACGTCATCCCTGCAGCTTTCATATACATCATAGGATCATCATTCATCTCCGTGCCTCACCTACAGCAAAAGCATCATCAAACCATCAAAAACCTGCAACTAAATCATCATCATCATAATCATGAGTTCTTTACCTCCATTCATCAAAATCCAGCAGCCTTTGGAGAATTAATCCTAGGGAGGATCTCATCAATTCGCCAAACTTCACGTCGCACCGGATCGACGAGTTCGCCAAGTCACTCCGAGCAGGAATGAGTCAAGTCGGGGCGAGCAAAAATAAGCCAAGTCACGCCAAGTTCACCGAGTCACACGAACCACCTTAATCTCCGGAATTGCCAAGTACTCGAGCCGGCAAATCCATTCGATAAGTACGAGCTGGGCCGATAAATCCGAGCCGAACCGGTAACCCCGAGTCAAGCCGGTCAATATCCAAGACGAGTCGCCTTAACCCCAAAGTCGTCAAATATTTAGAACCTTCAAACGTCCCACGCTGAACCGGAAAAAGCTAAACCTGAGCCGAACCGCCTTGAAACCGAGTCGCCAAATACTCGAGCCGCCAAACAACTAGGCCAAGACGGTCAAAACCCAAGCCGAGCCGGAAGAACCAAGACCCGAGTCGAGCCGCTTTATCTCTGAATCTCTAATAACCCAAGCCAACAAACGTCCAAGCCGAACAAAACCCGAGCCGAGCCGCCGAATGTCCGAGCCGAACTGCCAAGATCCGAGCCTAGCCGTCAAATACCCAAGGCGAACTAAAGAAAGGTTGTATCTCACGCACAATGCAATAAGTCGAATTGCACTTTACACCGACTTAAGCTGCATCGAACGCCGAGCGGAGCCGCCGTCTTTAGAGAAAAAGAATTGGATGGTAAAATGAAGTGAGTGAGTATTTATGTGGTAGGTATAAAAACATATGGGCTTTTCCCTACTAAAATTGATGGGCCAAAATGAAAAAGCCTTTTAGTTGGAAATAACCATAAAGACCCATGAACAAAACACAAGACCAATGAAGAAAATTATTCAACGTCAAATTTTTATACAAGAATTCAAAGTTAAAAAAAAAAATCAAAGACCACAATTACTCAGGTCATTGAATTGAGGGGCACAACTGTTGGAGATAGGCTTCACTCCTCAGAAAATCCGTTTCTGACTAGAGCATTTTTGTCCCAACCCAGTTGAGGAGAATTCTGGAAGATTGGAGGAAATTCTGTAATCCGCAGGAGAATCCCCGAAACTTTAAGATAAGATCATAAGCTAATAGGGATAAAGTGGAAAACCTAATCAATTAAAGAAAAATATTCAAGTTTATAAATAAAGAGTCTTAGTTCAGAGAGAGACCCATCTTTTTGTACTCAGAACATTCATAGTACTTAGAGTTACGGAACGAAGCAAATAACTAGTTTATGCGTTTTCAGAGAGAATTCACTTTCTCATTGTATTCATCTTAAAACTTATTCAATAAAAGAAGAATTCGATCCGCATTAATACAAATATTTATTGTGCTAACTCCGATTAGAACACAAACTATACGGTAAATCACGTCCTTCGTTCCTAATTCCTAATCAAAGAGACGAGCAATGTCAGAGTTTTAAGTACAGTTACGCTCGACAAGCAACAGTGGAACCCAGAATGGGCCGGGCCAGAAGCCTCTTAATCAAACCCAAAATTAAAAACAGAAAATATTTTGTTTAATTAACTACATGCACGATTCAGTTCACATAGACTTATAAATAAAGCCAGAAAAGAAAGGGAAAACAATTTTATAATCCAAAACAAACAACACAAACCAACCAGACGAATTGACGAATCCGGTACGGTTCAATTAGCCGGTATAGATATGGAGACGTATGGCGATGGTGAAGATGGTGATGAGACCGAAGAAAATGATGGCGTGGACTAGAATCGACGCACCGCTAGTCTGCATATTCCCGAATTCGACAACTCGACCTCTGGCCGGAATCTGAAAGAGAAGTCCTGGAGTCAAAAGCACGAATAAGATCACAGCGATCACTACAGGTCCCCAATCCGCCATTCTTCTTTGCCACTAGATAGAGAAAGAGAGATTGAAATTAGAGAGAGATAAAAATGGTTGAGAGGTTTTTTAAGTTTGTTATGGTTTTGATATTGAAGAAGTCGAAACTTCCTCGTGTGGTGTGAAAAGGTACGGCCGGTGGAGATCACGTGCGGATACGTTGTTTTCGAACGACGTGACACGTGAGTCCTTGACTAATGTACACGTTAATGAGTTCGGTGGTTTTCGAAACTAGAATATTAATGGGCTCATTTAGGATCCACTCAACCAGGCCCAATATTACCTATTACCAATTTTCCAAATTCGTCGAAATTGTGTTTTAATAATTCTTTCATTGTTCCGATTGTGATGAAGATTGCATTTTATTTATTACTAGGATGGTACCCGCACTGGTAGCGCGGAGTATAATATTGTTTTGTAAAAAACAACAAACCGACTTATGTTATTATGAAACATATGAAGTGCAAAGCTGATATGTAAATAGCAAAATCCATGAAATAAGACATCAAATAAAAAAGATTGGTAACTGATGGAACACGTAGATAAAAGGTCCTAATGAACTATAACACAGAAAACAAAGTAAGCTTATTAGCATCAAAATGATGCGTATTCAGAGTTAAGTGCGAATGATTCATCTTCCAACTTTGTAACATTCTAATTCATATTGGTGGTGAATGTAAACAAAAAGGTTTTGATATTCTATCCACTTTTATCAAACTCATGATGTCCGAAACGGTGGAAAACTTTTTCAATCTCGACAGATGTGTGAACAACAATTTGTGGTCTCATGCCTATAAGGAGATTAGAGAATTAAAGGACTCATTTGTTACAGAGAAGTGTGAATGTGAAGGTAAAACAAAGGTAATTTGTGGAAAGCTTTTGGTACATACAATGACTTGAAAAGAGCTGAAGCATGCATGCCTTGCTTCTGAAATTTTGCAGTCAAACTTTCACTCTGGGGCTTTGAATTTAGGTAGCATAATCATTTTATTCGATACAACTTCATGTACTCTGCTTTTGTTATTACTTATGTTTTAAGTTTCAGCAAATATCTAGCAGAACTAAACATGTTAAGTAGTACCGATCGTAATGAAGGTCACATATTGTTTTCATAAATCATTTAAATAGACATAAATATGAAAACAGATCATAATACGATTGCCTTACGTTTTAAAAAGATCTGATAACATAATTTTTTATAAAAAAAAGTTACAACAAATTAAAGTTTACAAAACTAAATTGAAGAAATGTTGGAAAAAAAAATAAATGAAATAACACACTTTCTATTTTTATTTGGTTTTCAATGATTTAAATGCTAAAAGACACAACTATTACACTAATGGTACTTGAAAGGCTCAAATAACACACCCTTTTGCCACAAAATATAATAAATATAACGAAGGCATAACAATTGAGTACAAAATTGGACGATTATTTTGTAGAAAATCAGATTTGTTTTTTTTCGTCAACAATGGGCCACAACTGGCCGGTCCAATAGCCAAGTTCTTATATAATGTAGGCGGTGGGACTCGATCCCTAGATGTGCAACTGCGCTTGCCATTTAGTGGACTTACCGCCGGCCACTGGACTAAAAACCACTTGCGAAAATCGGATTTGTTTATAAGTTTAAATTGTTTAACATTTAATGAGTTTTCATAAATCATTTAAATATACATCATAATTAAATAATGTAATAGTTATGATTATATCAAGTACACTTATAAATGTACTTATATAAACTTAACCCTTAACCCTAAGAATTATTATGTATATCTGCATTAAAGCATTTTCTATTACTCAATTGAGATTTGTCTCTTGGATCGTTTGTTGGGCCCAAGTAGCTCTTATATAAATTTGTCAATCTGGATTATATCATTTATTACATATGGGCCTTGAAAAAAAACAATCGAATTATATAATTCGTTAGGTCCAACAAAATAAAATTGCAGTTAGAGTCTATAAGGGTGTATGAGGAAAGCGAAATGTCATGGAAAAGTAATTCTCAGAGAAATCTACGAAAACGAAGAATCAGCAGAAAAAAATGAAAAATACAATTTTCAGTTCAAAGACACTGAAATTGTAGCATTCAGAAAAGAATTACTTCATATAAGAGAGCCACAAAGGTAATAATTCAAATAACCCAGTAGTAAATGACTATATCGTTCTATATTTTCATAATCAAATACTGCTTTCAATCAAAGCTCTTCGATGTTAAATTCGTAACAATTACTGTCTGTTGTTTCAATTTTGAGGTTGTTGATTTCACAACCAAACAGGAATGCCATGAATTCAAGAATTGTTTGTTACTTTGTGGAATGTATAAATCTGACCAAAGAAGGTAATCATACTCATCAAACTCAGTTTTTACGAAATAATTTAATAATTGTGTTGATATAAATTCATTTGAACATCATATATAAATCAAATAATATAATTGTTGCAGTATAAATACTGTAAACAAAGGATTTTTGAAACAGAAACATATATAATATGTCTAACAGAAAAACTTCATAATTAAACTTAGAGATTAAAAACAATAATCCAGACGGAATACAAACAAATGAAACATTCAGCAAAAGATTAAACTAATAAAAGAAGTCTTAAAACAAACTGAACTGAAAATACAAAGTAAAAGTAAAGCATAGTAGAATACTTAAACATAGCAAGTTAAGAAAAATATAGTTGATCAAGGTTCCTTTTTCACCTTATCAATTTTCTCTTGTTTAACCTTTTTTGGGTCAAACTTGAGTTTCTTGTTAAGTTTGTTCCCTTCGATTTCAATGTTTGCTTCAACATGTTCAGCCTTTCCAGAATCTCCTTCCACCTTGATCTCTACATCAATTAAGTTAGATTCTTCACTTTTCACAACATGAATAAATGCTTCTTTACTCATCTTTTTATTCATAGACATCTCTTCTTCTTTCGCACTACACTCAATCTCTTTACGCTTAGACAATGGTGTAGAATTGCTAGAGTTTGTACTCTCAGATAATTCTTCACTCTTAGTAATCAAGAGAATTTGCTGTTTGTAAACCAAAAATTTGAAGAGAATCATGTATTATGTGATAAAACATTAGCGCATAAGTAAACTAAACTTTTGTAGAAAATCTATGCCACTCTACATGATCTTCGTTGCTTGGTTGAGCTTCTTCTATTCGCATTTGCTCAGACCTTTCATCTTCTGACCAAACTTTACAAACCCTATATGTATCTTCATGCTTTGATAAGTGTTTAGGCTCAACGGATAAGAGGAATTGAAATTTCTTTCCGATAATATTACTGATTACAAAAGGCAGATTCTCTGGATCTTCAATCTAGGTAGAAGATACAAAAATATAAGAATACTTATAAGAAATATACAATAATTTAAAATTGTAAATTATAGAAACTATACCTCATCATATTTTCCATTTAGAAGAGCTCAACAGTATGTCCAATAACTTGGACTCCAAAAGTATCAAACAAAACACATTTTGAATCCCCTGTTCGGTCCATTATTTTGAGATGCAGTTTGTACCTTGACAGGACAATTCAGATACATAAGCTGGAGAATTCTAAAACTTGTAAAAGAAAAACAATATGTAATAAACAAGTTAATAATTGTTATACCTTGCATAAACAGATTTGCAATAACATTTGCTTCTCTCGCAAAAAAACTTTGGAGTTTGAGTGGTCATGTCTCCAGTGAGTGTTTCTTTGACTACTTTTCTGTTGCATTGCTTGCGTCCAAAATAGTACCATCCTTGATTAGTGTCAATATGAGACGGTATTTTCCAACCTGGTTTAGAAATGGTTAAAGAGGAGACAATTATAAAGCGATTGAAACACATCACAAATTAAATTATAAATACCTCTGCAATCTCCAGAAGCTCGAAAATAGCTTTCCTCGGATATTGGAGGCTTATTTCAGAGTTGACAGAAGTTAGTTCTTTGCTTTTTTTTCTTCTAAGCCACAGGAGTGATACAAATAGATTCATTAATATAACTGCAATGAAAGATATAAGCATTTAAATTTAAAACTGGAGAATATATATAAATGATAATAGTTAGAAAACAGTAAAGAGACTTAACAGTTTAGTGAGACACTTGATTTTGGGAATTTTTGAATATGTAGTGACTATTGAAGCATCAAAAACATTACATATTCTAATAGTATCTGAAGAAAATTACAAATAAAAATGAGTACATGTTAGAGTACACATATTGGAAACATAATTAAATGGAACAAACGGAACCAAAAGTGATATAGTTACCTTTCCAAACATTGATCTTTCCAAACCTTATCAAACAGAAAAACCCGACATTACTCAAATTGCATTGAGTAGTTTCAATGATTTCAACATATTTGGCCCATAATGTGCGGTCCAAAATGGTTTCCCTACCAATGTAGATTGTCAAAATTTTACAATCTCTCAAATTCTTTGTATACTTACTCATGCTTTTTAATCTTGAAATCGAGTTTCTTGGTCGGTGTTCCCCTAACATCAATTAGCTCTGGGTCACCAACACTAAAAACTCTCCCAAAGATGTCTTCATCAAAAGACATATTCAAGACTACAACTATTACAATAATAGATCAATACAAAACAGAAAATATATAGTAGAATACTTGACAACTCAGCAACCAAAACATTAGTGGGAAGCTGACAGAGTACAACATCAAAAGCAGCAAGACGTATGAAAGAATCATTAGTTACAGGATCACAGTTAGTGACGGTGGCCATGTAGGTGAATCCAATCTTGTACTCAATCTCAGAAGCTTTATATTGCGAATAATCTTTGGTTAGATTGAAATGTTTGATGACCTTCCACTTCCTAGGCGTCATAATGTTTTCAAATTTTTTTACATGGTCTTTCCGGACTACAACGCCTATTATGGATCCCTGTGTGAAACATATTAAAGTTATAATACGAAATGAATAAGAAGGTCTACATAATTTATTTTTGTTACAAACTGTTTTATCTGCTAGAATCATCTCTAATGATTCTCCATGTTTTGGATTGTATTGTCTCTAGGTATGAAGAATTTTTGCTCTCACGGTCCACTTCGTGTTCCATGGCTTCAGTATGTTGAACATAGCAAATTCAAAGATAGCAGCGGAAGATAAGGCAACGACTTTGTTTGAGGTACTCTCAATCATCTCGCCCATTTTTTTTTTTTTGCAAACGAATTGGCTTTGTTCAAACTCAGGCTACTAATTAAATGAATAGAGTTTAGTTATGTTGATGATGAAGAAACAGTTATGATGTAGTACGAACGTAGTGGAAAGATGATCGTGGGTAGATAGTTTTAGTTTATTTTTTATTTTGACTTTAATATTCATGTAAATGAATTTGTGTAGAATACGATTATTTTTGCTAGAAGGAGAATAAACTTTGAAATTAAATTGTTGTTTTTAAAAATAGATTGAAAGGGAGACGATTATCATAGCAATTATTTCGGATAAGGTAGAACATTGTTTTAATTTTTTTTCGCTATAAAGGTTGAAGATAAAAACACAGAATTTAAAATGACTTTTTATAAATTTTTAAAAATATTAGGGGTTGTAGATATTACAGATTAAGTACCTTGAATTGAAAACCTTAATATTTTACTACTATTGGATTTAACTCTGTAATATCTACAATATCCTCCAATCCACTTGCATCCTTTTGTTTCCAGAAATCTGAGCGAGAGAGATAAATTATATAATTAAAAATTGGTTTAGGGACAAGCTTAAACGCCTGTGAACAGTTGACCAAATGATATAAATGCATTGGAGTTCACACGAGCTGGTTACTATGACGTCATCACTTCACACTACTCACGAGTTCTGTGGTAACTTGCGGGCAATTGTTTTCGATCCCTTGTCTTTTGTTATTTGTTTTTATTAATTTTTTGGCTTCACTCTAGACTCTTCTTCGTGTTATACCTATCTTTTTTCTTAGGCATTTTACTCTTTGGGGTTTTTTTACCTAATTATCTTAATTGGTGAAAATATGTAAAATTGCGAAACTGTTTTGTTCTTCCATCTTTTTAAATTTTAATGGATAATCAAATATATAAATGTTAGTATTATTTTGATATTAGTTCCTTACCATTTAATAAATATATGGTAAATTAGAAGCACTAAACTTGTTATCCAAAAAAAGAAATACTAAATACACAAGCTGAGTTGTTTTTAGTTTAATGGTTAGGATGATTCAGCTAATGATTTGGCATGAAGGTTCGATTTATACCCATTGTATTATGGTAGCTTAAAAAAAGGATTTTAGGGGTGGATTTTAAGCTATGGATCGGACGAACCTAATCGATCCAATATTGACAAAAAAAAAAAAACATTAATATTGTGGAAGAAAAACTATAAGCATTGCTTCTTTTTCTTTCTTTTTTTATGTTATTTCTTTGAATCTTTTTTTTTTGTCACCTCGTTTGCTTTCCTTAGATGGAAAACCAGTGGGGCACATTAGACAAAGTAATTATCATGATGATGCTTTCACTTTATTAATACTAGTTTTTGTCAATTACTCTTGTTACATATATTTGTATAATGTAGCTTTTCCGAGAAAATTTTGAAACTTATACTCCAATATACAATAAAAGATAAAGGTTTAAAATACATTTGTCAAGAAATAACAACTGGTAAGCTATTTAGAACACTAAGAATCCATCCACTTGTAACATCTACAAGATACTAGGCAAGAAACAACATTGTGGTCATCTTATTTGAATTTCTCAAGGCCAAGTCTTCACGAGCATTGTATTTCCAATTTTTAGCTATTAATAATAATAGTAAATGAGCCTTAATTTCGGAATTTCATTGACCAGGAATAAATGGGTAATAAATCTCTTAGCTTTTTGTTATTTTTCCCTGTGAGAAGTGAGAACAGAATCTTCTATTACAGTACCAGCCTACCATAATCAAAATCAGTAGTAAATAGATAGCATAGCTTTTCTTCTTGCTCTCCACTCTCCAATTCTTCACATTTACCCAAATATTTCTCAGTAATTTATAAAAAAATTCATTTTTCTGAGAGCTTCTCCATTAATAAAGGTTCAAGCTTCTTACTTTTGCTCCACCTTTTGATTCTCTTCTCTCGTTTTTTTTTTGCTTTTTACTTTTTTTTTTTTTTTTTTNTTTTTTTTTTTTTTTTTTTTTTTTTTGGTTCCACCAAGACAATTATCTCTTTACTGTCTTTATGTTCTTTCAGTAACCAATCTAATCAAAACAAACAAAACCAATCTAAGGCAAAACAAAACAACAGAATCAAATCCTACACCAAAAGCTTATTCATTCATGAAACCATCATCAGTTTCCAGATTTTCCTTTACTTTCTCACAGTTTCTTACACTCTATTGTCTTCTCACTCAAACCCATGTAGCTCAAGGATCCCATCAATGGCAATCACCAATCAAAACCGTTGTCGTTTTAGTAATGGAGAATCGATCCTTCGATCATCTCTTAGGCTGGATGAAGAAATCCATAAACCCGTCTATAAACGGTGTTACGGGTCACGAATGTAACCCGGTTCCGAATACTACACAAACCATTTGCTTCACTAACGATGCAGAGTTTGTGGATCCGGATCCGGGTCACTCGTTTGAAGCTGTGGAGCAACAAGTATTCGGGTCGAGTCAAGGTCAGATCCCATCGATGATGGGTTTCGTTGAACAAGCGCTTTCTATGCCGGGAAATTTGTCGGAGACTGTAATGAAAGGCTTTCGGCCTGAAGCTGTACCGGTTTACGCTGAGTTGGTTAAAGAATTCGCTGTGTTTGACCGGTGGTTTTCTTCAATTCCCGGTCCGACTCAACCTAATCGGTTATTTGTCTATTCAGCTACTTCACATGGTTCAACAAGCCATGTTAAGAAGCAACTCGCTCAAGGGTACGTTATTAATTTCATGTCAAACCTCTTAATTTCTTAGATTAGTTTCCATAGCAAGTACTAATTAATTAGATTAGCAATGATAATATTGAATTAATTGAATCCTTACCAAAAAAAAATTGAATTAATTGAATCCATTAGTGTAAAGCACTTGATAGAAATTGGTATATTTTTAAATGAATTTTTTTTTTTTTTTGAAAAATGAAAAGTTTTAGTTTAAACTTTTGCTTATATGATTTTAAATTAGTTTAAATTAATTGAATCCATTATGATTGTAAACTTTTGTTTAGTGAACTTTACAAGTACAAAATAATGATAAGAAATGATCACGAACAAAAAATGATTAATATATAGATAATTAATGTATCATCATTTGATTTCAGGTATCCACAAAAGACTATATTCGATTCTCTTCACAGCAACGATATCGACTTCGGAATATACTTCCAGAATATTCCGACCACATTATTCTACCGAAATCTCCGACAACTAAAATACATATTCAACTTCCATCAATACGATCTGAAATTCAAAGAAGACGCAGCAAAAGGCAAATTACCGAGCTTAACCGTCATCGAACCTAGGTATTTCGATCTGAAGGGTATACCAGCCAACGACGATCACCCGTCGCATGACGTGGCTAACGGTCAAAAGCTGGTTAAAGAAGTGTACGAGACACTTAGATCGAGTCCACAGTGGAACGAGACACTCCTAGTCATAACTTATGATGAGCATGGTGGATTTTATGATCATGTTAAGACTCCTTTTGTTGGTATACCTAACCCGGATGGCAATACCGGACCGGCTCCTGGTTTCTTTAAATTCGACCGGTTAGGTGTTCGGGTTCC
Source organism: Lepidium africanum (assembly GCA_900406405.1). Taxonomy (NCBI): domain Eukaryota; kingdom Viridiplantae; phylum Streptophyta; class Magnoliopsida; order Brassicales; family Brassicaceae; genus Lepidium; species Lepidium africanum. The sequence continues at coordinate 57,699 of OVAX01000063.1, read as the reverse complement.
GACCATTATGGTTTCACCTTGGATTCAGAAAGGAACCGGTAAGTTCTCTTTTTTTTTGTTTTTTAAGTATTTAATATTTTTTCTATGCTAATTTTACAAATTTGGTCTTGATATGGTCAAAATTTTATGAAACTTATTATGGTTTATCAAAACCCCAAAAAAGAAAGTCATTTGTATTTCCACTTTCTACTACTTCTTCCGACAGACTTATAACATTTGCTATTTAAGGCTGAGAAAAAACAAGTCACATGAATAAGATTTTTGACAACTATGAGATTGTATCCATTAATTGTGTAATGGAGAAAATAATTGAATCTATTGACTGTTCCATTGATAAATGTAATATATTATAATCTGACCTCATTTGATTAAATTATTTTATCATATAGTTTACTAATCTTTCTTTAATATGTGTTTTATGTGAAGTGGTGAGTGAGGCAAAAGGGCCAACAGAGACTTCAGAGTATGAACATTCATCAATACCAGCAACCATCAAGAAACTCTTCAATATCTCTTCAAATTTCTTAACACATAGAGATGCTTGGGCTGCTACTTTCGAAGACGTTGTTTCTCACTTAACCTCTCCTCGAACTGACTGTCCCATGACTCTACCTGACGTTACACCAATGAGAACCACCGAGGCTAAAGAGGACGCAGCTCTTTCTGAGTTTCAGAGTGAAGTGGTTCAGCTTGCTGCGGTTCTCAATGGTGATCACTTCCTCAGTAGCTTCCCTGACGAAGTTGGGAAGAAGATGACTGTGAAACAAGCTCATGAATATGTCAAAGGAGCTACTTCTCGGTTCATTAGAGCTAGTAAAGAAGCAATGAAGCTTGGTGCTGATAAATCTGCTATTGTTAATATGAGATCTTCGCTCACTACACGGCCACGCAACCTGTGACCTATTGAAAAAACCCGATCAAAGATCTTGGTTTGTTTGTTTGTGTTGCTTGCATTCTTCTTCCTCTGTTTTGATCTGCGGAATATGTGATTTGGTGTTTGGAAACTGGAACTAAGGAGCAAAGAAATAGACAAAAGTCATTGTTATAGTGTCACTATATATATATGTGGTTATCAAGTAAATAGCTTAAAAGCTTTCTCTGTTCTCACCATTATGGATATATAGCAATTCTCAAGGGCGTGCTATATTCATTAAGACACAAAATAGCAATTCTCACATACCTAGTTATTCAAAGTAAGAAAGTGGGAATCAATGGGTCCGTGTTGCTCTTAATGTTACATTTTCCTTGATTTGTAAAGATCTCAATATATGAAGATTGTGAGTATTAAAATTTGGAAAATATACAACTTAGTGTATGCAAAATATATCAGACTAATGGATAGTTTGTAGGTTAATTAATTTTCCAGGTGTATGATTCTATCATATCCCTGTCATGATAAAGTTAATAATTCTGACATCAAAATTTGATTTCTCCTCGTAACATATAATAAATTTTTTAAAAAGTTAAAATGTATATATCAGATCTTATCCATCTAATTATTAAAAAAAAAGCCACAGCAAAGAAAAGCTTTAATATTTTTGTAAGGTAACTATTTTCACTTGTGTTTTTTTTTTTTTTTATACTGTCTCTCTATTAATTACAGTGGCAATTTTCTTGCAAATTTTTTTGGAGAAAATATTTATATATAAATAAAAAAGAGAAAATAAATAAAAAGGAAAAATCAGCTACATCGTTGTCCACCTTATCCACTTGAATCCCCCAATCCCTTTGGCAAAAACTTGTCACACGCTCTGAGCTTGAAAAATCAAACAACCACATCCAATCCGACCAATGGACAACAACCAGCAACCACCTCCCTCCGCCGCCGGAATCCCTCCTACTCCTCCTGGAACCTCCGTTTCCGCCGCTGGAGGTGGTGTCTCCTACCACCACCTTCTCCAGCAACAGCAACAACAGCTCCAATTGTTCTGGACCTACCAACGCCAAGAGATCGAACAGGTCAATGATTTCAAAAATCATCAGCTCCCACTCGCTCGGATCAAGAAGATTATGAAAGCTGATGAAGATGTGCGAATGATCTCTGCCGAAGCACCGATTCTCTTCGCTAAGGCCTGTGAGCTTTTCATCCTCGAGCTCACGATCAGATCTTGGCTTCACGCTGAGGAGAATAAACGTCGTACGCTTCAGAAAAACGACATCGCTGCTGCAATTACAAGGACCGATATCTTCGATTTCCTTGTCGATATCGTTCCTAGAGATGAGATCAAGGATGAAGCCGCCGTGCTCGGTGGTGGGATGGTGACTCCCACCGCGAGTGGTGTGCCTTACTATTATCCTCCGATGGGTCAACCAACAGGTCCTGGAGGGATGATGATTGGAAGACCGGCTATGGATCCGAGTGGCCAATATTTGCAGCCTCCGTCTCAGGCATGGCAGAGCGTTTGGCAGCCATCGGCAGCGACCGGAGATGATGCCTCTTACGGCAGTGGCGGAAGCAGTGGTCAGGGGAATCTCGACGGCCAAGGGTAAACTTCACTTTACATGCAATGTAGATGTACATTGATTGATTATATTATCATCTTAGGTTTTAGAAATTTAGAATAATAAACAATCTCTATGTCTGCTTTGATTGGGATACAATCATGTCGCGATACGAAATTGAGTCAAGCCTCATGAGTATGTGAAAGGATCATACACCTGAATTACCTGAATTGAATTATACACCTTCCTTTAGATGTGCTGATTGATAGATTCTATTGCTCTTTTGCTGAATCTGAATGCATCAGTGAACTAACAATCCTTAACCTACCTTTCAATGTCTTTGTATCTTCTTTGCAGTTAAGCTCAGAACACTCCAGATGCATATTTGTCGACTTCGCCTTGAATTTTGGATGTGTATGATCGATTATGTCTGAATTCAGTCTAAAAGGCTTTACGTTTTAAAAAAGAGTAGAAAAAAAACTCTTATTTCTATTTGTTAACTTGTATGTTCATGTATCTAGCAAAACCATCATTGCTGCGACTTTGTCTAACTATATATCTAATGTGCGGTTTCTAATTTATGATATTTTCTCGTATTTTACTTCTTTGAGAAATCGCATTCTTGTAAGGTTCATTTCTGAGGTATCATTGCTTGTAAACTTCAAGCAAACCCAATCTGAACCACTATGTAGCTAGCAGCGATGGCAATAGATTTGTTATAAAGCATTTCACAGTTACATATGTTATCAAGCTTTTTGTTTTGTAGGCTTAAACACTTTAACAGGTATTGTTGATCTTTTTCTAATTGTAACTTCCGCATTCTTGAGGTACTTGAGGATATCGCTGTCTGTCAGAGCAATAGTCGTAATCCAGGTACATCTTCCTTGCGTTCATGTACAGTTTCGTCTCTTTAGAGTTTAGTTGTTTGCGGTTCCACCAGAGTTTAGGATCAGTACATTTCTCTATACCCAGAAACGTAGTTTTACACCCTTCAATCTTTGTTGCCTGGAACTTAGCAATGTAAGGCATCTGCTTTTGGTCAATTGTGGATGTGTTTTTCACACTCCCCATTATGAACATTGTCTGCACTGATGGGTAGTAAACATGTGGATTCTTTCTGTACACCCGGATCGGTGTATTGTCTACATAAAACCTGCAATTGTGGAAATACCTTTTCCTTTTGTTACTGATTGTTTAATGGATGAAATTATATGACCAAATGAAGTGTTATATGATACTCACACAAGTTGATTTGGGTTCCAAAGAAACCTGTAGGAATGGTAGTCTTTGGTTGGATCAAACCAGAGACGAAACCTTTGATCTTTGCCTCCTTCACCATACAGGAACATGTTCGTATTCAGCAAAAACGGTGGCTTATTGCCTCCCAAAATCTGGAAACAGAGCTCGTCATGACGGCTTGAACGAGAGATCAACTGCCAAATAGAGCAGACAATATCAAAACACACTCTCTAGGTACGTGAAACATAAGGTTGAATGTCATGTCATTAATGATACATACATAGAAGGAAGTAATGACTCCTGTAGACTTGGTTTGGGGTGCTTTGATTCTTACGTTGAAGGATCCTGATCCGTATATCATTTGGGACTCAAACCCGGATCCTGTAAGGAACATGAGACCAATCATAATCATCATCATGTAGACACAAACACAGTTTCATAACATAGAGACAAACCAGAGTTGTGATCGAGTGTGAGGTGGAGTTCAGAGGTTTCATTAATAACCAAAGCTTGATGTCCCCATGTCAGGTAGTAATCATTGGCCCATGTCACGAACCCAGTAGTCTCTTGACCTCTAGCCACGGCTAGAACCACCGCAAGCATCAGTAGAATCTTATGATCACATCCTTTCATCTTCATCTTTCTCTCAATATCACTTTGCTTCTCCCTCACTTCACTTTTCCACACTTGAACACGACTCTCTTGGGCTATGTAATATAAGGTCTAGAGCAGCCACGTACGTTACTCTCTCTTTTCACCAAATGGTCTCTATTCATTGAATCAACATAATCTCATTCAGTTAACTAAAATGAGTATAATTTTTGATTTATTCAGTTTCTAATTCATCTTGCTTTTGAGCTTTTTAGGATTAAGTTTATTTTTAGTGTAGTGAGAGCTGTTTCCAACTCGTGATTTACGCATCAAGCATTTGCATCTCAAAAGCTACTATTTCCTGAATTCTATACCTTGGTTTTGTCTAGCTAATATAGTTTTCTATACAAAGTAAAGTCTCTAGTAAAATCAATTATCTATGAATTAGTAATCATTGGGTCTAAATTTCCTAAATATTCATTCTAGTTGTCACTAATGATGTGTTTGTCATTACTAAGATTAATAGTACGATTTTAATATTTGGTACTGTGTTTGTTTTTCCTTTCGTTCTAATCCATTTATCACGAGAATTCCGTGTTTGTTTCTTGGATTAGTCTTCTCAGGGAATAAATGAGGGAGTAGTGTGAAAATCGTAGTGTTGACAAATGTTTAGCTCATATATTTCATGACCATACCACTACTCCGACCTAATGCCTAATATATAGGAGTTTTAACTAACGATATTAAAGGAGTTTTGTCGCTTTTTGATTAGTGATAAAATATCACTACTAACGTTCATTAAGATTATTTCATTCGGTGATTAGTAAGAGATTCGTAGAATACAAATGGTGAGTATTGGTTAAATTGACTCTTTTAATTATATTTGGCAAAACGTGCCGTCAAGTTGCTAAGCTTCGTTATATCTTTTTCAAAGAGAAATAGAGAATTCCGAAAATATTGCCACCAAGGCGACAGCTAATTTCACAACTTGTCAATACCACATTTACGTGTCGATTTGCGTATCTCCCAACCTTCATTGCCTTTATAAATCACTTGATTAAAGTTTTCAGACTATTATTTTGAACGATTTATATCTGATATAGATAAAAAAAAATGCTATTTAAAATGCTATTTAAAAGCATATATTTGTATTCGTACTAATATTAAATGCTTCAAAGTATTTGACTACAAGATTAGCATAAGTTGTATATATATTTGTCAACATGTAGAACTTCACCACATTCAGTTCACTATTTCATTAATTTACGTAAATGAAATATTTATTTTTATAGTTAAATAGATAACATTAAAATTATCCATATTACGCGTCATACATTACATGATACTACTACCACTTAATTAACGAAAAGAAGAAGTAACATGTTTTCATCAAAATAGTTAAAGTTCAGGTGTTACCTCGTGAATAAATAACGGACGGTAATAGACGGCCGAACCTGAATGGTCGGTTAAATACTGATGTAAACATGTATTTCATTCGAAAACCCTCCAAAATAAAATTGTTAAAGTCCATATATTCTGTCAATATATGGAACTCTAGAATCTTGGCTCCAAATAACTGTAACGATCAACATCATAAAACCCATGCGTAAAGTCCTATCTATATTCGTCCACGGTTTTAAGTAATTCGGCTTTAAATTATTTCGTTTTGATCAAATATTTATTTTTACTTCTATAAAATTTGTCATCAAACTTTAATTTTAAGAATAGCATTAACCCCCGTACAGTACAATAGAATTTAAAGTTATAAATTGCACTTCATCGGATCTAATTGTAAAGTAAAATAGTCTTTAATTGAAATAGTAATAAGAAACCAAACCGGACTTTGTGTTGAAACCGCATTGTCTGAATTGGAATAATGGAGGACGCGGAGTCAACGGAACCAAACTAATATAAAAGTCACGATGTCAAATAAAACCCCAATTTCATCGCACGACGAACTTCCTGGAAACCCTAATTTCAATTCCAAATCCGATCTAAAGAAGCTATGGATGCTATAGATTCCGCTATTGATCCTCTCAGAGATTTCGCTAAGAGCAGTATCCGTCTCGTCCAGCGTTGTCATAAACCCGATCGAAAGGGTACGCACATTTAAAAATTTCTGATTCCGAATTTATGATTGCGATTTGTTAGATGTCAATTACTGGATCTGGAGATTTGAGTTTCTCAAATTTTGTAATTGAATTGGTTCTCAGAATTCACCAAGGTTGCTGTGCGAACAGCGATTGGATTTGTGGTGATGGGATTCGTTGGATTCTTCGTGAAGCTTGTCTTCATCCCAATCAACAACATCATCGTTGGATCTGCTTAGGATACTTTACCAGGTTTACACCTTAATGTCTTAATGTTATTTTTTTCTGAATTTTGAATAGATATTCGGTCAAATGTGGTAATGAGTCTCGTATTGTATCTGCACAACAATGTTTTTGGTTATGTTTTTAAAATAAATGCATTGATTTAATGGTTCTGTTTACTGCTTAAAGATCTTTAACTAGACTCAAATTCGTTGTTCATACTCAAGGGTTTATAATCATATTGTTGGATAGAAGTTGCTGTTATTATAATTAGATAAAAATCCTATAGTAAGAAACTTGGAAATCTAAGAATCTGGCTTATTTGCTTCTGCTATTGCCACGATTTTGTCTCCATTGTTTGTTTGTTCTGAATCCTTTCTATGCGCTGTCTTGGAGTCTCTATATCCACTGCTTTAGTCATTTGTGAGTTGTTTCATGCAAGAAATTCTGAGGATTAAAATCCTTTGTTGTAATTTATAAATGTTTTAAAATTGTAATTTCTGCAGAATCTTCGCCAGAGGAGTAGGAGAAGATGAACAATATTATGGGGAACCTCTTTTGTCTTGCAATGTTTTTGTAGCCAAATTTCAATTTTCTAATTCGACCATCAAACTTTTTTTTTACTTTCCCTTTTTATAGAATTCATAAGTTTTAATCAGTAAGTTTTAAAGAATTAAATCTGAAATGAGACATGTTATTGTCCAAATCATCTTAAACAACTTGCAGTATTTCAGATCTCAGAATATCAAGAATTCCAAGTTGTGTCTACTTCCTTAACAACCAAATATAAATTAATAATTAACAGAAAAATAAAAAAACCAAAAAGCACATTGAAAATTCCTCAACCACAAATTTAAACTTTGAGGCTTAAATTGAGGTGACTCAAAATTCAATACTGACGCTAGATTCTCTCACGTGAGTATTATCATCTTGAAGGGCATTTTCGTAATTACAACACAAAACCCTTAACTCCGAGTCTCATTTTTTAAACAATTAAAAGGTTCACAACAACTCTTCTCTGTATCTCTTTTCATCAACCTCTAGTGTCCTGAAGCATTAACCATGGCGGCTGCAACATCTTCTTCGATCTCCTTCTCCACAAAACCTTCTCATTCCTCCAAATCTCCATTGCCAATCTCCAGATTCTCCCTTCCTTTCTCCTTAAACCCACAAAAATCGTCATCTTCCCGCCGCCACGGAATCAAATCCCGTTCTCTTTCATGCTCCGCCGTTGCCAATACAACAACCAATGTCTCAACCACTTCTTCTCCGGCGAAAACCACCGAGAAAAAGGAATTCATCTCCCGATTTGCTCCAGATCAACCTCGCAAAGGGGCTGATATTCTCGTCGAAGCTTTAGAACGCCAAGGCGTAACAAACGTCTTCGCTTATCCAGGAGGTGCATCAATGGAGATTCACCAAGCCTTAACTCGTTCCGATACAATTCGTAACGTTCTTCCTCGTCACGAACAAGGAGGTATTTTCGCCGCCGAAGGTTATGCTCGATCCTCAGGTAAACCAGGTATCTGCATAGCCACTTCAGGTCCTGGAGCCACGAATTTGGTGAGCGGATTAGCCGATGCATTGCTCGATAGCGTTCCTCTTATAGCCATTACAGGTCAAGTCCCTCGTCGGATGATTGGTACTGACGCGTTTCAAGAGACCCCGATTGTTGAGGTAACGCGTTCGATTACGAAACATAACTATCTGGTGCTGGATATTGAAGATATTCCTAGGATTGTTAAGGAAGCTTTCTTTTTAGCTACTTCGGGTCGACCCGGACCCGTTTTGATTGACGTTCCTAAAGATATTCAGCAACAGCTTGCCATTCCTAATTGGGAACAGTCTATGCGTTTACCTGGTTATATGTCTAGAATGCCTAAACCTCCGGAAGAGTCTCATTTGGAACAGATTATTAGGTTGATTTCAGAATCGAAGAAGCCTGTGTTGTATGTTGGTGGTGGTTGTTTGAATTCGAGCGATGAGTTGGTTAGATTTGTCGAACTTACCGGGATTCCTGTTGCCAGTACGTTAATGGGGCTTGGTTCTTTTCCTTGTAATGATGAATTGTCGCTGCATATGCTTGGAATGCACGGGACTGTGTATGCCAATTACTCTGTCGAGCACAGCGATCTGTTACTGGCTTTTGGGGTCAGGTTTGATGATCGTGTTACTGGAAAGCTTGAGGCTTTCGCTAGTAGGGCTAAGATAGTTCATATTGATATTGACTCGGCTGAGATTGGGAAGAACAAGACGCCTCATGTGTCTGTGTGTGGAGATGTTAAGCTGGCTTTGCAAGGGATGAACAAGGTGCTTGAGAATCGTGCGGAGGAGCTCAAGCTAGATTTTGGATTGTGGAGAAATGAGTTGGACGAACAGAAACAGAAGTTTCCATTGAGTTTCAAGACGTTTGGGGAAGCCATTCCTCCACAGTATGCAATTCAAGTGCTTGATGAGCTGACTGATGGGAAGGCTATCATAAGCACTGGTGTCGGACAACACCAAATGTGGGCAGCACAGTTTTACATGTACAGAAAACCGAGGCAGTGGTTAACCTCAGCCGGCCTTGGAGCTATGGGTTTTGGACTTCCCGCTGCATATGGAGCGGCTGTTGCTAACCCTGATGCGACAGTTGTGGACATTGACGGAGATGGAAGCTTTATGATGAATGTGCAAGAGCTAGCCACAATCCGGGTAGAGAACCTTCCAGTGAAGATACTTCTATTAAACAACCAACATCTTGGCATGGTTATGCAATGGGAAGATCGTTTCTACAAAGCTAACCGAGCTCACACATTCCTTGGGAATCCAGCACAAGAGGATGAGATATACCCAAACATGCTGAAGATTGCAGAAGGTTTCGGCATTCCAGCGGCGAGAGTGACAAAGAAAGTGCACGTGCGAGAGGCTATTCAGACGATGCTTGATACACCAGGACCATACTTGTTGGATGTGATTTGTCCACACCAAGAACATGTGTTGCCGATGATCCCAAGTGGCGGCACTTTCAGCGATGTCATTACAGAAGGAGATGGCCGGACAAAATACTGAAAAATGAAACCGGGGACTATCCAAACTTTGTATGGTCTTTGTATGCATATGGTAAAAACATAGTTGCAATTTCCAGTTTGTTTTGGTAATTTGGGTTTCTTAGTTATTGAACTTCTTTTTGGTTTACCTCAGACGACTGCTGCTGTTGTTGTTTTCTTTTTATTATATATAAATAATCCGGTTCGGTTTGCTTGATGTGAATGGTTCGGTTTAATTATTGGGAATGGGAAATTGAATAACAGAAATTGTAAATTTTTATTTCGTAATCTTAAAACTGTTTTGAGTAACAAAAATTGTGAATGGCTGTGGTAGCTCTTCTGTTAAGCCAAGGCACATGTAAGTGCAATGCTTGTCAGGTTCGAGGCTCAAGCAAAAGCATAGAAGAGAAAGAGAAGACGAGTTACACAATTGTTTTGGTCCAATTGTTGTTGACAAAAAATAATAATACTATTTTTGATAAAATGATTAAAACTTGGGCTAGAACGAGAGAAGCGAAAAACAAAGAGAAGTCTAATAAATTGAAGGATGAAAATATAGTTAATCAAGTATTAAATGGATTTTTCTGATTTAGGATTCACATGATCCAAAAAAAGAAATCCAGAACCACTAAAATCAGAAATGGGAAACAGGTGAATAGCCCAAAAAGTTTGTTTTTTTTGTAAGTGATAAAAGCTTTTTTGGTTTAAACCTAAAAGTAGTAGTTAGTATCGCTGTTGTATTATAATAAACAGAAAGAGCAATAATTATGATCAGAATTATATTCATTTCTTTTTCCAGCATGAGGTCATGATGGCAGAATGTGGATTTCATTTTTCCCCTTTATAGCCTTTAATCTATCAATAAAAATTGATAATGTTTTATTATTTATCATAGTTAATAAGGAATCAATACTTTTAGAAACTATGTATCAGGGATCAAACCCCTTAGTAGGAACGAGATTATATATTATTAGGTCAGTCTACAAAAAAATAAAAAAACAAAACTATGTACCACCTTTTTGATGATCTATTATATGCACAAGACATGTATCTTAAATATGATAGTGTTGATAGTTAAACAACTAATTTTATATTGAAATTAGGATTAATATTCTATTTTCAAAATAAGTTTCATGAAAAAGAATCCACTTATTGGAGAAACATAAATTTTATATAATTAATTTGTATCTACAAAAATTATATAAGATAAACTAGTTAACATTAAAAAATTTTATAATAGTGCAAGATAAATCCAAAATACTAATTTATATAAAATAAAATCTAAAATAAATAGAGACATGTTTTACATTTTAGATCAAAATCTATTTTTCCTTTAAAAAAATTTAACATCTGTCACAAAAGCGAAATATAGTAATAACTATAATCTGTATAAAAACTTAATTGACCAGTGAGACTCTCAGATTAAGATGTATTTGAGAGATTAAGATGTATGAAGTGAGAAGTATGATTCAGCTCAAACTGGTGCTGAAAACCTTTTTGAGATGTGAGGTAAAATGTATATTAGAAGGAGGTTTTAAGATCATTTCCAATATTAAGCATTTTCTAGGGAACTAAGTACTATATACCTCTCAAGGTTTATTTCTTGAAACTCCACAATTTCTCTTTATAATTTATATTATATAAGGTTTTATCTTGGAAAGATTTGTTACCCTTAAGGAACATAGGTTTGGTCTTTTGTCACTTCCTTTAATCTGGTTTGTGGACTCGATATTATGTCAACAATATTACCTATCTCAGAATGTTGTGTTTGTACCATTATCTTGTAGTGAGATTGTCACCCATCTTAGAGACTGTCAAACCGACCATTATAACAGTATTTGAATAAAATTTAAATACATTATATATAATTATATATATGGTGACTGAGTCATCCAAGACTGCCCATCATATCAACATATAAATTAAACATGGTGGGTGTATCATCCACATAAAATAGGTAAACCGGTCATTATAACAATATAAATTAGATTATATATATATAGGTGAAGTGAATCACTAAGATAGCCAAACCACCTTTATAACATTATATGAATTAAATGTAAACATATAATACATATATATACGTGGAACAAACTACCCATTATAATAAAATATAAATATAAAAGTGCCTGTGCTAATAACATATTATAAATCTGATAGAACAATAATTATGATCAGTATAAAAAATTTTGATTGGCTGGTGAGACTCTCATATTAAGATACGAGATAATCCTTAATTGGTAAAACATAATAGGGAGTTTTATGCTTTAAAAAGCCAATCAACTTTATTTTAACTAAGCATTATGGAGCCCTCTCAGAGATGGAGCTTTTCCCAAGCATAGAGTAGGAAACATAATTAAATTACAACTTTACCCTTATTAATTTTTTTTGTCAACAGCATATATAATATAATCAAAAACGAGGGCAAAGAGTTACAACAATAAATCATAAGTAATCCCCTTTGCACGACGAGCGAGGGCATCAGCTTGATGATTCAATTGTCTTGGGATAATAGAAAGAAAGAGATAGAAGAAACAAAGAACTTAGCATAGAAAAATCCTCCTAGTAGGGTAGGAAAGCTGGCCACTCCTCTGGACGATTAATTATTTGCAGAATCGTCTCACAATCTGTCAGTATCTCCACCTCCGTGATATGAAACGCTAGGAGAGATTCCATCGCCCAAAGAACTGCTTTGATCTCTGAATGAAGGGCAGAAAGACTCCGATGGACTCCTCAAGCCCCCATGCATTCTCTTCCCACTGAATCTGGGAAACATTACCAACCTAAACCAGTTTGAAGGTTTGTATTCTTCCAGGAAGCGTCCACAAAACATTTGTAACTTGTGAAACTTTGATTAGATGTGGATGGGAAAGCCAATGGAGACTTTTAAAGGGCAGTATGAACTTCTGAGGAAGTTCTGAAAGCCTTAAGTTCGTTTCAAACCGCAGATCATTCTTTATTGTCTGTTTCTGCCTGAAGAAATATGTGGCGAGGGTCAAAATTATGATTTGAGAAACAGTGATCATTTCTGGCTTTCCAATTATTCCAAAAAACCCATGGGAAAATCTTGGTCTCATCTTGATCTGGTATGCGCCAGAATAAATAATCAAGATTATACCAGATAAATTCTCTAGGGAAACTAGTTGGCGCAGAAGGGATACCTGATAAGGCCCATGTTTGAAGCGCAGGTGGACATTCAAAAAAAACATGATTAATGGTCTCTTTATCTAAACCACAACGTGAACATCTAGTATCGCAATCTATACCTCTCTTGGTCAGATTTTGTTTTACAGCAACACAGCCTGATAAAGCTTGCCAAATAAAATGTTGTAGTTTATTTGGGCAATCCAATTTCCATATTTTCTTATGCAGGGGTTGAAAATTTGGTCCAGATCTTCAGTTTGATATCCAGACTTTATTGAATAGCGTCATGTTCTAGTAAAATGCCAACCCCAGTATTCAGGCTTCAGCCTCCGGGGTATCGGAATTCCCAGAATTATTTGAACATCATTAGGTTCAAAATACTGTTGAACTAAGATTTCTTTCCAGGATTCCCTTCTATGATCAATGAATTGATTAATGTGTCATATCAGGGAATAAGGGTAGACATGAAGTAGAAGCGGGTCTAGGAATAATATTCGGTATCTAGGGGTCCTTCCAGATCCGGATTGTTTTACCATCACCAATTTTCTTAATGATAACTTTAGAAACTAAAGATTTCGCAGAAAATATGCTTCGACAACCATAAGAAGGGGAAGCAGTCATTTTTGCTGAAAAATGACATTGGTCTTTATAGTAACGTCATTTCATCACTTTCGCAAAAAGTGAATCAGGAAAGTCAATTAATCTCAAAGTTGTTTAGCCAAGAGAGCCGAGTTGAATTCCTCCAAGGCTCTAAAACCCAACTCTCCTTCAGATTTTAGTTTACATAATATTTTCCATTTTTTCCAGTGGATCCCTTTGGAGGTTTCTGAACTTGACCACCAAAAATCTGCTATGGCTGAGTTTAACTTAAGAATGATAGATTTAGGTAATCTATAGCATGACATCACATATGTGGGTAAAGCTCTAAGAACCAATTTGATTTATACCTCCTTTCCTGCTTTAGACATGAATTTGGACGACCAACTATTTATTCTTTCCTAGAGCTTTTCATGTACAGAAGCAAAAACTTTTGTTTTAGCAGCTCCTATGTTTTCTGGAAGACCTAAATAGGAGCCCATTCCTCCTGTTTTGGAAATTCCAAGAATCCGGTGTAACTCCATTTTATGGGTATCCCGAACAACATGTCCAAATTGAGTTGATGATTTATTAAAATTTATTTGTTGAACATATACTAGTTCATATTCTTTAAGAATGTGTAATATTTGTGTAGATTCTTCTTTAGAAGCTTTACAAAAGAACAAACCGTTGTCCGCGAACAATAGGTGAGAAACGTTGGGACTACCTCAGGCAATCGATAAACCCGTAATGAGTTTCCATTGCTCAGCTATTCGCAATTTGAAAATAAGAACTTCCATGCATAGGATAAACAAATAGGGTGATAAAGGATCTCCCTGTTGTAAACCTCTATGTGAGATAATTTTTTCTCCAGGAATCCCGTTACACTAGTTATACAGTGCATAATACATTTCGTCCATGTATCACTAAATCCTAATTTTCTCAATAGAGCATCGACTAAAGTCCTTTTACTCTGTCATATGCTTTTCTCATATCTGCTTTTATGGCCATGAATTGACCCTTAACAGCCTTATTGGTACGGAGAGCATAAAACATCTCATGAGCATCAAAATATTGTCTGAAATTAGTCGCCCAGCAACAAATGCCAATTGGGTCTCAAAAGTTAGTCGCCCAGTAACTAGGTCTTCCTTAATAGTATTCCATGAATCCTGGAAAAAGAGGGCCGTCATACCATCTGGTCCCGGAGTTTTCCCAAGATCCATCAAGAAGAGGGCCGATTTTACCTCCTTTTCAATGGCTAATTTCATCAGAAATTGATTATCAGAGTCCATAATTTTGGGTTCTATTTCATCCAAATTAATTTTAGCAGTACCATTACTGGAAAAAAGCTCTGAGAAATAACATGAGGCTTCGATAAGAATATCCTTATCCTTCGTTATCCAATTTCCACTCTTATCCATAAGCCCAACTATTCGATTTCATGCTCGTCATTGTCTTGTTTGAGCATGAAAGAATCTAGTGTTATCATCTCCTTTCTGAAGCCATTTATTTCGAGTTTTTTGTTTCCAGTAGGCCTCCTCCTCAACATAAGCTTGTCTAAGGTTAGAATTAGCTTATGAGAGTGCATCATTATTATTTGTATTACAGTTTTTGTAGTCTTCTACAATTTTCTGTAAATGTAATATTTTTTTGACGACTGGACTGAAAATTCTTACTTCTCCAGTGAGAAATTTCCTTCCGACAAGTCTTAATTTTGCCTAAAAATGAGACTTTCCGACGACAGGAAAATCCTTTCCAGCTTTTTTCTATTATTTCCTTAAACCTAACCTTGCCAATCCGACGTTTATTAAAGTAAAATTGTTTGTGGGGTTTATAGGTTTGGTCACTGAAATGACCCAAAATGGGTCGATGATCAGAACCAATCATTTCTAAATATTCAACTTCCAATCGTGGAAATAGATCATGCCATTCGCTACTACCAAAAGCTTTGTCAAGTACACGACAAATTATTCCATTATTTTGAACACTTCGCCATGACCAAAAATTATCTAATTTTGGAAATTCAATAAAGCCGCAATCCCGGATCATTTGATTAAAAACCAGAAAAGATTAGCTTGTCTAAGTGAACCACCATGCTTCTCATGATTACCCGATAGTTCATTAAAATCCCCAATGATTAACCAAAGGGAAGTTCTAATTATTTTAATTCTAGTTAATCTTTCCCAGACATAGTATCTTTTATTCTGAACTGGTTCTCCATAGAAAAAAGTAATATTTGATCTTGTTCCTTGAAGATCTAATGAGATATCTATCATATTTTTACCCTTATAATTTATTTTGACCTTATAAATATTAGAATAAAACAAAGCCTAACTTCCACAAAATCTAATGGTTCTACAGTGGATAATAAATCAAAGCCCAAATGCAATTGTATTTTTTCCAAAAAAATGAATTTTTTTTTGAAAGAAATAAAAATTCAAGTTTGAATTTCTTCCAAATATCTCCCAAATAATTAATAGAAAGCTTATTGCCAATTCTCTGACAATTCCAACATAAAGACTGAAAAATCATAAAAAAATTAAAACTTCATGGAGCCTTTAACTTGCTCCTTAGATTTTCCCTCTTTCGCCTTGTTGTCTTTAGGTGTCTTATGAGGGGAGATAGCTGCAATAACCAACATCTTCTTGTAGCTCACTCCACGTAGAGGAGTTGAAGATCTAGAGGAAGGCTTACTCGGACCTAGAGGAGGCTTGGCGAGTTTGTCTTCCTTACACTTCTGCGAATTACGAGCAAATTCCCCAGGTATCTTAGCTCTTTCAGCATTAGACAGCTCTTGAGTACAAATTACAGCAGCTTCCAAGGTCATGGAATCTAAAATGATTTGATCGCTTTATCTGTTTCAACATCTTTCATAACCACATCAGCTTTTTCCACCTCCTGTGAAGTTGTTGGAAGTGTCAATGTTTGGACCAGACCTGTGTCCGATTGGACAGCTTCATCGGTCCCATTCACAATAGCCAAATCGGAACCATCAATCCCATCAATTCTGGTTTCCTCAACGCTAATTGAAAGGGTAGAGGCAGCAGCCACTGTCAACACTTCTTCTTCCTGAAACAAAGGTTTTCTTACTTTTTTAGAAGACAGAGTTTCCAAAGATGTACATTCACCAACATTCTCCTTACTTATTAATTTGATTAATATTCTACTGATTATATTAAAATATATTATGATGTCTAATTTTGTAATTTTAAATCTAATTACTCACCGCTATACCAATTATATATCGTGAACTTAATGTTAAAAGCTTATAGTCTCTTATAGTCTCTTATCTGATTATGCTTTTTCATGCTATATCTCTATGTTTTACCAATTATGATCATAGTAGAGAAATATCACAGAAAAACTTTCTATTATTTAATTTAATTATGAATTGTAATTATTACATAAAATTCATATATATAGTATCAATGAACGAGGCCATATAATAAATATTGAGCGATGTAGACACATTAGTAAATTTTAAGACCAGTTTATAAAACTTGATGATCATGATTCTTCATAATAAAATATATATATTAAGTCATTATTTTTTAATTTTTTTGTAAATGATACTAAACCTTTATTGTTTAGTTAATATACATTTTTTATAGTTAGTAAGTTTTAGCTCGCATAAACACTTGTTTTTAGAGATCATAGTTTTCAGTCAAACTATTGTTGTAGTTTTAAGTTTGTATACCTATTGTAACTAATGGAACATTATATGGGTTTATGTCATTTATAATATAGTAACGATTTCTATCGAGCATAATTTTGTAATAGATGAATGAAGACCTTAATACCATATACAGTACCTCAGTAGTTACTTATTACTATTTGAGTACACATGGAAACTAAAATTTTAACGAAAATAAAACTCTCTATATCTTAAATAATATCAAGTCGAACTTGTTTGTTAATTTCTTTCAACTTCAAATTTCATTAACAAAAATGATGGCATGTACACCAATCTAATAAAATATTGTTTAAAAGGAAGAATCATAAGCGAAACATCTAATAATACGAGCGAGTAAATCCATTTTATAATACAACAATCTTGGGATCAAATGAAAAAAACAAATACTTAAAACAATTCTTTAATCTTGCAATTTTTTTCCAAGTAAAAGAAAAAATATTCAGAATATCTGCATATTATGTGTCAACCTCTACTTCTATTATCTTCAAAGATAGCATAGAAGACATTTCCCACACACCAGAACTTCGACTTCTAAATATAGAACTGAAAGGTTTCTTCTTACCCTCTAGGTTCCCCTATAAGCTCTTCTTGCATCATATGGAAAGAAGTACCAATTTATTCCAGAAAAGTATTATGAAGTTTTGCAAAATCCATCCACAAAACAACGATATTATGTGGATTATAAGTTAGAAAACATTGGTTTAGAAACTTCTAGCCAGTGAGCCTAATTGATAAGATCTTGATGTTAATTCTCCTCTATCCCTGTGTATTCCAGTCAAATGATCACCCTCATGTCCCTATCTATGTTTGAAAATAATTTGTTATTTTAAATTTTGCAAAGAAACTACTTGTATTTACTGATTGAATAAGTAGTCCTAATAGATTAAACCTAAGATCCTAAAATAAACAAATTATTGAAAGTATAATCGATAAAACCCACATCTAAATAGTAAGAAGACATTCAATCAAAACATAGTTTATTAGCTCCTCGTCATAACCACATTTACTGCAAACTATGCCACAATTACATGTTTGTTTGTTGTTTTGAAACCAATTATTTATATTTGATTAATAAGATTGTCAAATGAACAAAGCATATGCAGAAGTTTTAAGTTTAAAACTGAATGTAATTAAGTATTAAAGAAAAGTAGATCCAAAAATAACAATAAAATAAAAACTCTTGTCACTTTAAACATTGCATGTAAGATCAAGAGCAACCTTTATTTTTCAAAGCACGTTCATAAAATAAATTTATAATAATAAAGATAACCACTCATATTAGTTATAAAAAGTGGTCAATCTTCAAAATTTGTAATTGGTGAGTTGTTCAAAGAGCAAGTAGAGACTCTTTCGCCTTTCTCAGACATAAAAAGTAAGACTCTCACTTTCTATCCTTTTTTACTTTTTGGCCCAATTATACATTTATATCAAATCTCTTGACTTGGGATTTTCTTTCCTTTTCTTTCACTTTTAATTTCTTTTTGTCAACGAGAAGAAAACATTATACATATATTTCTGTCAACTTGGTCCATCTGTATAGTACTGAATTTTAGAGCTCGACATTCGGACCGAACCGAACCGTTTATTCGGTTTTCAGTTTATTTGGTTTTTCAAAATCGATTCTGAAATAAATTGAGTTCGGTTTTGAAATTAATTTTATTGGGTTGGTTTTTTCGGTTTGGTTTTTCGGTTTTGTTTTTGGGTTTTTCGGTTTTTTTTTTGGATTTTTCGGTTTATTTGATTTTTTTAAAAAAATTTTTGGTTTTAAAAATATAAAAAATTCTGGTTAAATGTCAAATTTTTGGTTTAACTAAAACCGATCGGTTCAATGATAATCGAACTGATAACCAAAATCAAAATTAAATTGATTCTGATCGATTATTGGGAAGAAACTAAGATTAAACTGAAAACCGAAAAAACCGGTTCAGTCACTCTCGATCCCACGGCTAGTACTGATGTATACACTAAATTATACACGAAAATCAAGGACTTGTACTTCCATGATATAATTTTTTTTGCGTGCAACTATTGAAATGTTTTCATAGTAATTTTATAGATCCCAGACTTTTTTTTTTGTCATCAAGTAATCGAGACTTTTCATATTGGTAACTGTATGTAATTTTCATTTTCCAAAAAAAAAACGCTTTCTGTAATTTTCTTGAAATAGTTTATTAATAGGAAAATTAAGTTGGGTAACAATCAATAACTTCTGATAAATTTTAATTAGGTTAAATGGTAATGATATTATCATTTTGCCCCTATTTTTCATCCAAATTTTTTTCATTACTTTTATATATTCAATGGTCAAAAAGCTTTTTGATAATACCATTGTCACTTACCTAATTAAAACTTATCTTTGTCACTTAGTTAATTTTGAAGTTATTGATTGTTATTCAATTAAATCACCCCTCTTAATATGTGTTTCTATATTTCTTTAATAAGCTTTAGCTATTATGATTTCTAGTAACTTTGCATCTTATCCATTTACACAGAAGTTTTAAATTGAAAAGGATATCTGTATATGTTTAATAAAGGGTTAATTAAATGAATATACAAATTTTTTTGAAAAATTAGATTTTTGACATAAGTTTTCAAAAAATTAATTTTGTGATATATTTTACCAATATTGACTATTTTATCCCTAATATACCGATATTAAATAAGTTAAACTGATATTTTTTTATACATCGATAAGATATAAGGTATATTACACATGTGTTAAATGAGTTAGATAAGTAATATATTTGATAACTCAGTAAGATATAAGTTGAGTAGATAACAATATATGTTCTGCGGTACAAAGAAAAAATAACATAATATGTATATATGTAATTGTTTACCATATATAATAAATATGTTAGAGGTACATAGATTTATGTGCACTAGTAAATAAAAACTTAACATGATAACAATATATGTTTTATGGTGCATAGAAAAAAACATAAATATTCAACATATCCAGCTAATTGTTTAACATATATAAGTAATATGTTAGAGATACATATATATGTATACGGACAAATAAAAATTAAAACAATTATCACTTTGCTTATACTGCTACATGAGCACATTAGGTATTTTTTGAAAAATTACACTAAATCTAATTTTTTTTAAACTTGTGTCAAATATTTAGTTTTTTGAAAACTTATGTATTTTTGTTATAGTTTATCTTAAATAAATATGTTTATTCTTAGATTAATATTTAATTACAAATGATTACTTAAGTAAAATAGGTAGAGATAGAATATCTTTATATTATCTTAGGTTATATTTATTCTTGATTTATATTTTTGTATTTGTGTTTTCACTTATAGATCATTCTTGTTCTAAGAATCCAAATTCATTTATTATTTCAAGGGAAAGAAAAGTAAGAAGACCGAACTGATCACATTGGGTCTCGCGAGTGTGAAATAGCTTGCAAACTGCATATGTGAACAAATAAACACATATTATATATATATATATATATATATGGTATTATTTTTTTTTGTTTGTCAATCATATATGGTATAAAATGCAAAAATTAGATATAAGCAAGTGACCGATCACATGATGAGAGTAACATCCATCATCGATTGTCCCTAACACTGTCTTTTCATTCCCTTCCATTCTAAGGCCATTGTCCCTTTCTCTTTTAAATCCAACCAAACTTGGCTTCTTCTTCTTGTTTCATATTTTTCCAATTATTACAAACTAATTAATGCTTCCTTTTATATCCTATGATTAATAGCTAAATCTATCATCAAATATCTAATATTTCAATTAAAAATGAGAGTTTTATGAAAACATGTGCCTAAAGAAAATTTTAAAATATAAGGTACTTTTTTAGATTTTAAAAACATAATTAGGACAGTTTTACCTCCAATTGACATGAGCGAGGAGTAAGGCAAAACTTTTGTGTTAATATGTTTTTTGCTTAAACCAACATTAAATGTTTCTAAAATTAAGTATCTAAATAATATAAAATTATATATAACTGTAAATAATGGTAATTTATACTAGAAAAAGCTATAAATTTTGAAATACATTGAAAAATCTAAAATACAATATTATGGTATACGCATACAAAATAACATATTAATTTTTTTTAAAAAAGTAATAGTCCAAGAGAGAAAATTCTAAATCATAATTAAAAACTAGACAACCTATATAGTCTAAAAGTGTTGAAAAAAAAAATCTAAAAGAAACATGTATAACAAATATCATAATATTTTAAACGAGAGAATATTAAACTCTAATTTAAGAATACTAAACTCTGCTGTGGACAAGTAGCCTAGTGGTAGCGGTCATTTTACAAATTCTCAGTAACGGAGTTCGATTCATCCTCGATACAAAGGGAAAACCGAATTTTAGGATATGAGTTTAGACTATCGATCGTGTATTGTCGATCAAATTATTGAAAAAGAGTAAGGTTGACAAAAAAAAGAATATTGAACTCTAACCGAGTAGTATACAGTAGAAGATCATAAATTAATCGGTTTGAAATCCTAAGTTTTATATGGCGAATAAAATTTATTAATGTTCAACCTACCATCTATAAAAAGTATCTGCAAAAAAAAAAAACATTAAATTGTAAATGAAAAAATCAAACACAAGATTTTATGTACCATAAAAAAGGTAATAATAATGTAAATGAGAAAACAATAAACCCTACTTAAATACTAATGAATCAAATCGATTAATAAACAACCCACCTTTTATACGTAAAGTTCTACAAAAATTAAATCCTATATATTAAAAATGGAAGCAAAACACATAATCTTAAGAAACTTTTTTTTCTTTTGTTAAATTGTTACCTCTTAAGTAACTTTTATAAAACAATAATAATATAAGCTTGATAATGTTAAATAGTAATTAAATTAATATAACAAAACCGATTAGCTTACATGTTAGTATCTACAAAAATATATGGTGAATTGAGTAAATAACACTCAATAGTTATAAAATTAAGAATCTGACATTCATAAATTCAAAATTAGGTATATAACACTGATTTACCATATTACCCTATTTTTGTTTTATGTATAACATAAATATTCATTTAAGTGACCATAGCAAATTATTTAGACTGATAATATTTTTTTGTCAGGATACAAAACTGGAAATATACAAATAACGGGAAGAAAAAGAAGGAATAATAGGGGTTACTAATCTGATAATGATGTCTTTTACATAATAATGATATAATTGACAGTAAAATACAAATCATAGACGATAACAAGTTGTGTAGATTGGTATGATTTATGGAAATAGTTATAAATATATTACAAAAAATTTAAGATAAACATACAACACAAATTTAAAACCGATAATAACATTGTTAGCAATGTTTCTCAAAAACTTATATGGTAGGGGTATTATAGCCTTTAAGTTGATATAGTTCCTACAATTTATAGCCATTGTCATTTCGTAAATTTAGTACTTATTGAGTGCTACTCAATCAAATTTTCCAAAAATATATTACATTTCTACAACTCACATGCAAAGTTGATAAAATTTTGTCCATATGAATTCAAACAATAAATGTTTATTGTAAGATGATTTTTTTTTGTTGAATTGTAAGATGATTATTAATATTACTTCAGCAAACTAAAATTCTAATAATTTATGACGTAAAGAAGATGCAAGTTAATTCAAAATTTTGAAAATGAATTAATAATTCTTTTTGATGTTGAATTAAAGAAAACAAATGAAGATACAAAAAAAAAAAACAATAATTTAAAAATAAAGTTGCAAGTGGTTTTTAGCCTAGTGGTATGTGGTAAGTATATTAAAAGCAGACGCACTTGTATATCCCGGGATCAAGTCCTACCACCTACATTATGTAGGAACTTGGCTAATGGGCCGGCCAGTTGTGGCCTAATATTGACAAAAAAGGTAAAAACAAAGTGAGGGTGAGATTGTCATTTTGCAAAAAAAAAGAGTGTCTGATTGTCATAAAAATACAGCTTAATAGCTATTTTCACAACTTTATATTTTTTTTATGCTCTTTTTCTAATTAACTCTTAAAAAAATTATAGATAGATATGTTTTTCTAAGATTCTTTATAAAGATTTTTTTGTTGGAAGACATATATCCTTCATTTATATGACTCTCACAAACTAAGCACCGACGAGCCAAATTTTAAAGAGAGTTTTGTTAGACGTGACTCAATTCTGCTCTGCAGACAATCTCCTCTCCAATAGCTTCAATGAAATTTGAACATGTGATCTTGCATTGATATCATTTGGACTGGAGTTAGTAGGAAGTTAAAAGGAAGGTTACTAGTTAGAAATAGAGAGAGAGTTCTAAGAGTCAAATTCAACGATTATAGTGTATTTCAAAATGAAGTATGTAGAGCATGGATAACAACATGCTAGTCTAAAGCTAAAGTGATGAACTTGGCAGGGCAATACTAAGGTCTTTTTGCTGACTCTTCGATCTTCATATTTCGAGAGGTCCTCTTATTTATAGAACAAACTTGACCTATAGGAATTTCTCTCCTCGATTTCATGTTGTTTGCATGTCGCAAGGTGTTACTTTGAATGGTTTTTGACATAGCTGATAACACTTATATCCTTTTTGCAGGTCGGTTGCAATCTTATAGGATGTTGTATAAACCTCTATGCATGTCAGATGTTCCGACATGATCGAGGGCTGACATCTAGTAGGATGGTAGGTCAAGCCGAGGCTTCCTAAGCCAAAATAGGTCAAACCTAAGTTTTATATGGGTCGAGCAACAGTGCACAACCTACCTCCAAAATCTCTTGTAGGATCTCGAATAATAACTTTCCTAAAAAAAAATTCCTTATTGGAAGATTTATACCATTCCCTTATACAATTCTCTTAAGCTAAGTAGCGACTGTTGGACTAAAAAAAGTTTTTCATATGGAGTCGAATTCTGATATGCTAACAATATTTCTTTCGAAAATAGATTTTATTGCTAAATTAATAGTATATGATATTGAAAATGATTATTTAGGGAATATTATAAAATGAGAACGGTTACAAATGAATATGTTCTAAAATTTGAATGCTAATTAACGTCTGGTTGTCAAAAAAGGAAAAAACTAGTTAAAAATGATAATGTTCCAATAAAACTAGGTATTCTATAAGTTGAAAAGAAAAGAGATAAAAAAGCATAATAATGAAGCTAAGTTGTGTAAGGACCACAAAATATGTAGACTCGAAACTAAAACAAATCTCTGTCATAAGAATATAAACTATAAGAGACAACACAAATTATTATTAAATAGTTTATAATGTAGAAAAAAGTAGATTGAAATATAATATATATAATAAGGAAAAAAAATCTAAGAAAGAGGGGACAAGCAAAGATCCATCTCACATGGGATTCAGAAAATGTATAAATTAGTGAAAAAGCTGAAGAAAGGAAAACAACATTTGGAAAATGATGGCTCTCTTTGATCTCTTTCTCTCTCACAAACACCAATATATATGATTGATTCTCGATCATCTGATCCATATATGTACGTACGTATGTATCTATACAATATTTATGAATATATACACTTAAATATATATAGAAGTTTAGAGTATAAAGACAAAAGTGAAAAGACAAATGTTAAGGTTGTGTCACAATGGGCAAGATTGCTATGCATTGACGTATCTTTTCAGTTTCCATTATCTTCCAATTTCGCAGACACATCTCTTTCTTTGTAGTCTTAATTCAACATTGTAATTATACATTTCTTTTCCTGTATGTACCTTGAGACACACATCATATTCATATATGTACGTTTGCGTTACTGTACATCAAATATATATGTATATCTGAAAATGATTTCTACAATTTGTAAATTGATTGATAATTTTAAACATATACGTTGATTGGTTTTTACATATTATTAAATTACAGATGTAGTTTCTTTTGTTTTCAATGTGCTAGGAAATATATAATACCTACTAACAAATAAAGTATTTGGAATTACAACAGAGTGTTAAACGGATTTTATTCGTCACGAAATCGGTCCAACAATGTAATTTTTGTTGTATAAAGGAGAAGTCGTTCATTGAACTAATGATTCAAAACAAAGAACATACAGGTGAAAAAAATTAATGAAATTTTGTAAGAATAAGCAACATTAGTAAAATGTAAATTTGATAAAAGATATATATATATATATATATATATATTTATATTTGTAAATTCAAATTTGGGGTTTGGTACAAAGAAAGTTCTAAGAAGAAGAAGTTGAAAACAAGTGGATACTCGGAGTCCTTCCCAACCCTTGTTGTCTTCCAATTCTTTCATCAATTATTCATCTTTTTCTTTTCTTTCTTTTTTTTTACGTAAATTATATTTTGTTCTGCTCCATTTGCTTCTATCTTTCATTATCAAAGGTTCCTATCGTCAAAAATATGAATCATGGCCCCTCCGGTTTCACTATATATATATATATGTATATCCTATATGATATGATAGTAGTAATATAATTCTAGCTTAATATGATTTTGACCTTTTTTCTTGCTGTCTCAATCATTATACTCGGTCGCAGTAAAAATTTACAAGTTTCACATTAGTCGTCCAGTAGACAACCATCTCCCATCTGATCGCCAATGATAAAAAGACAATTCTGAAAGATACTATATTTGTCGGAAAATATATATTATATTTTTCACAATTTATCACGACCCAAAATTTTCAAAATATAGTGAACTTGAGATTTATGAAAATATCACAATACACAACTCGTTTGTGATGATATTTTAGGCCGTTTCTTATTAATGAAATATTTCCTCCTCTAGTTATATATATATATATATATATTAAATATCTTCATTCTTCAGTTTGATTTTATAAGTGTAGCATCGTGAAGAGTATGTCCCGTATCAATCAGAAATCTTTAACGAATGGATTTGGCCCTGCGTTATTTATATTAATCGATTTATATTGCTTTTGTCCCTCATCCAATGAGCGTGCATTTATACATTACACTCTACCAAAACAAATTGTAACCAATTGGTTCTTGTTCTAGTTAATTTTTATGTTTTAAATGTGGTATTATCAATGGTTGATCTCAAACACTGGAGAATACTATGGATATAAAATCTGGAACTCCTACAGTTTATTAAGATAAAAAATTATAAAATAATTTCCATAAATGATTTTCTATACATGTAAAAATAACACTTACATGCCTAGTAGCGGTGAGAACAATTGTTGTTTAATTTTAGGTGTAATAAATCAAAGTTTTATGTGCAATTTATCTTTATAATTATAACTTATAAGTGTACGATATTTTGCTCTGATAATGGTTCGTTATTCCATTAGGTTTGAAATACAATATATAGAGGTTCACAAGATTTAACCTAGAAGATAAGAGCTAAACCAAATACATAACCATATCACTTAGAATAAACCAACATCAAATCTATCGAAGCATATCGAACCACCTAATAGATATTTCTTATATATATATTTCAGTTTTTCTTTGACTTCTTTCCGGTTCGAGGAGATCAATGACTCTAGTATATAAGAGCAAAGTTATTATTTTGGCTATGTGTTTTAGGGGTTATGGTATTTGGCTATATGTTAGATTCAGCCCTATCTACTTATACCAATCATGGTTTTTACTTTGCAATGAATAATAATGAATTGTTTTCTTTGTTATTTGGGCATTGACAATTACTCTAATATAACTAAAATATTTTGCTGGTAGCTGAACCCGATAAAACCGAAATAGTCATTCTTTAACTAGTTGAATAAGTTTACGAAACTGATCCTAAACATCTATTGCTGAGAAAAAAAAAAAGAGACAAAGAGATTTCAACTTCAGACGCATGTAAGAAAAGCACTGTATAAAGTGGCATACACACACATACATATATATATATATATATATATTTGGCATTAGACAGTACCCAAATTGGAATCTTGATTAATATAACATTTCTATAAAGAAATACCAACAAGTACAAGTACATGTGTGGTGTTTTATACACGCGTGTTAATCGAACTATGTTTGTGTGTGGTAATAGATAAGGTATTTTTTATTCTATTTATTACGACATTTTGTTACTAGAAATTTATAATGTTGACAAGAATAGAGATCTATATATATATACACATCTAGAGCAATATAGAAGCCCTCTATCTAGGGTTTCATGTCTTCGTGTTATTTGCAGCAATTACACGCATTTCTTTATTATAAATCATTTTTAGTTTTTTTCTTCTCTCTATATTTTGTATATTCTCTTCGCATAAGTGTTTGGTCCTTCAAAACAAATTTAACAAAAAAAAAAAAAGACACTATAGCGTTTGCAATGTCAAAAACAAAATTTTTCATCAAAATAGTTACGAGAAATTTAATTATTCGAAAACGTATTCAATTCCAAATATTAGTTTTTAATAAGTGGATCATAATATAGTCTACATATCAATGTGATCTCGTAAACTCAGCATTTTTCACAACTATAACTTCAGTTCAAACGTACATTGTGGTGGTATTCGACTTTTCAATTCATCAATAAAATTGATCCGAGGATCACAATTTTTTTTTTTCATGTATACGTAAACAATAATATTGCCAATGTATACGTATTTGAGAATCTTATATTTTTTGGTTAATAGTATCCATTTCAATCGTTTTCTTTGGTTACATTCATGGACTACAGATCCAGTGTTCATATTTCTAAAAAGCATTACATATATATATATATTATTGAAATGGTCCTAAGATACTAAAGGAGATGAAATGATCGCATGGTAATGCAATAATTATACCCATAGATCATCTCCATGCATATGTCTTTACATTAGCTAGGTACGTGTGTGTTTGATTATTTGGTTTCGTAAAAATAATCATTAATATTCATTGAACGAACATCTCAAAGATGATTACAAAAACAAAATGAAAGAAAGAGGCAGCCAATTATATTCAAATCATGCAAATCGTCCATTGTTTTTCTCTCTTTCACGTTCCTTTATTAAGAATGTTAATTACCATCATTATTTATTATTTACTCTATGTCTTTGTTTCTTTAATAACAAGCATTTAACTAACTAATTGACCACATTAACTAGTTTTTCTTCTGTTGGATCATTAATTCATGTCATAATTATATTTTTGTAGTCCATATATTAAGCATATAGTAGCTAACCGTTGCAGAATTGACTTGGTTAATGTAGACGCCGTAACTAATTTGAATTTTAGTCCATTATAATTTTGATTATCCATCAAATTCTCAAGGTTTTCATTATATGGTTTCTAATTTATTTAGTTTAAATTCATGAAAATAAAGAGAATTTTTAAGTGATTTTTTGTTAACAACGAAAAATAAGTATCCACAGAAGAATCCATGGAGAATCCATTCGTACAAAATATTTCTAAAGATTTCATACAGAAAATCTTCATCCGAAATATGGCAAAGAAAGAGTAGTTAAAGGTGATCATATTGTTGTTTCTCTTCCATTTGAAGGTAAATAAAGCTAATATGAAATTAACCACAAAATACAAAAGAATGCATTTGTGTCAAATTAATTTATCAAACTAAACAAATATTATTGGCTTTTTCTTCTGAAAATTTCATTAATAATAACAATAATTAAGAGAAACAAAAAAAAAATTACTTAGAATTAATTATGGCCTAAACCTTTGCCTGCAAGAATGACAAGTGATCTCCAAACAAGCAGTATCAATCTTCGTCATTGATCTTTCCTTCAACCTCTCTGCTCTCTCCACCTCCTCTCTCGCCTTCTGCCACATCACCCTAATCACAATCAAAAACCATTAACCAAACCGAACCAAACCGGAATTACTCGATTGAGCTATAACTTTGATTACCTTGCACGAGCAAACTCAGACTGAGCCATTTCCATCTCACGGCGAGTCAATTCTCTAACTCTCTCGGCGTAAGCTTTCTCTATCGCCGCCAATCTTATCTGCTCCGCCGCCTGCCACTTTAGAGCCTCCACACCACCTCGATCGCCACCGTTTGGAAGCTCCTCCGCCGTTGAGATCGAGCTGAGGCTGATAGAGAGTTTGAGGTCAAGATCATGGTGGATCATGGAAGATGAACGGTGATGATGATGATCAAGAGTTGGTCGGTGTTTCCTCATAGGAGATTCTGTTGACGGTGGAGAAGGTAAAAGCTGAAGCTCTTTGTGATGATCATGTTGTTGTTGTTGTTCAGCCATTTCTTTTTTTTTTTTGGTTTTGTTTTTGGCTAAGAGGCTGCAGTTTTCAATCACTTTATAAGTAAGCTGCTCCGTGTCTGTGCACATATCTATCTACTTAAAATTACATTTATACCCTTTATTTCAGTTTTTATAAACTTTATTTTGTGTTTATTTGATAATTAAAGTTTTATAGACTAAAACATTTCTCGATTTCCACTAACAAACGACCATCGTACCGCCATTATATGAATTTGTTGTCAAGTGTGGTTCCTTGATAAGACGAAATGATTTGACTGTACAACACTCAATTTAAATTTTGTACAATTTCTTTTAGGATCACAAAAAAAACAAATATTGTAGTCTTGTAGATGTGTTATGATGAATTTCATCAATCCTATAGTTTTCTTTTTTATGTTGAAATAACATAATTTTTTTTATTAAAAAAATAACATAACTGTTATGTAAACACAAAGGTGAATACCATTTTAATGGTTCTTATTTTAATTTTTTTGTTTGGTTAATTTTTTTTTTCTAGATAGTGGTAGCAAATTTGGACAAATCATTATATTTTCCGAACAAGTCGATCTTTTGTATTTATAACATATATATATTTTTGCTTTATCTATCATAAGAAACGGAAATGTAAACTTTTTTTGACAACTATAATCACATGCATAAGTTCTTATTACAATTCTTACTTTAAAACAACCATAATTACATTAGTGAAGTGAATATATTGAAGGGTAATTTCGTAAAAAGGTGGAAACGGAATAGTGAAGGTGTAGAGGAATCTCCGTTGAAGAAAAGACAGAGAAGATGGGATATATATAAAACGGATCACGTTATTGAAGCATGAGAGGCTTTTGAAAAAAACTCTTTTTTCACTTTTTTTCATCATATATTTCATTTTAATTGTTATTATAACTTATAACTTTTGCGATTGTATATATATTAACGTATCTTTTTGTTTATAAGGATATGAAAATGTCGATGTGGGTTGTGTAATAATTGAGTTTGCACGTGGCTTAATGGGTTCCAAAAGGTAACTAGCTCACTATGCCAAGTACCAATTTTTTACTCTTTTATTTAATTTTTTTTCTTCTTAATAAGTTTTTATATAAACAATTATTCGGTTATTCTGTGGGTGAATGATTTTTTATGAGATTACATAACTAATTTTTGAGGAATTTTTTAAAATACCTTTTTTAACATATTTTTTTTCAAAAAATATCCCATCATGTTTATTTTTCTCTTAATTTTCAAAAAAAAAAATGTATATGCTTTGAAAAAAGCTATATATAAAAAAAAGCACTTTTGAAAATTTCTCCTAATTTTTTTTAGAATTTCCACTGTCACCTAGATTATAATTTATTTTTATAAATATTTTAAATGGCAAGATTAATCCTAGTAGTCATATATACATATCTCATATATTAGTACGAAGTTTGGTCTACGATTGTTTGGTTTTTTAGTCGAAATGTTTTTTAATGTTTGAAGATGCTCTATCATATCAATCCACTTTTTTAAGTTTAAGATCTAAGAATTTGTTTAGATTTTTTCCTTTTTAATTTGATTATGATTTTTTTAGATCGTTGAATCACATAACAATTTTTTTTGCCAGTAGTATTAAAAGTTTAGCTTGTGAATTTATATTTATAAACATTTTTTCATCGGACCCATTACCTATATTATTGAAATCTGATGTTGATAAAAAAAGAAAAAAGTTTGAGAACAATGTCGACAATAGAATTTTTTACCAAAAATAAAAGAATGTCGACAAATAGAAACAAAATGTGTTCTAGATAATGTGAACCGTAAACCAATCCGGTTATGTGAACCGTAAACCGACAATTTATAGGTACCGAGAGACCACGCTACCTGAACCGGAATTGGCGGGTTTTCGCTCTCGTTAGAGTTTCCCGCTACATGTGTGCCGTTGATGATAGTGAACGGAAAAGAAGCAGTAATTGAAGCTGTGAAGTGTTTTTCAGGTTTATGTTTATCTATCTGAAGCTCCAATGAACACTCGAGATCTTGCCCTCGCCTCTACGTCTGCAATTTTTGGTGCTTTCATTTCAGTTCTAGCGTTTCGCTTCTTCTCATTAAACCCTAAAAACCCCAAATCCCGAAGAGTTGCTTCCACAGAAATCACCGCAATTTCTAGAAGAGACTCAGCTCTAGATCCTTTTAGTCCTTTGAAGCGAAAAGGGTTTGTCAGTTTATCATTAAATTCATCGATTTAGCTCCAATTTCGAACTTTTCACAAGTTTATCCCGAGATTCGGGGATTCTTTGGAGAAGAATAAACTCTTTGCGTTTCTTTAATATACAATTTTCTACGGTTTTCGTAAAGGTACTTATCATGGGATGATTATTTCATGGCGATTGCATTCCTCTCAGCAGAACGATCAAAGGATCCTAACAGGCAGGTAATGACTTGTGTTGTTCGAATGAATAAAATGAGAGTAGTCATCGAAGTTTCTGTAAGTTTTACTTGAAATTCAACTAGGTCGTTCCTAGTTTTTAATGAGAATTTGTTTGCCTTAATGAAAATCATCTTTAAACTGGTAATGAAATAGCTGAAAGAACCATATGTAAGTGAAGTTCAAACTTGACGATGCCACTTAAGTAAGAGCCTAAGAGGGAGAGATCTTCGTCGGTTATAGGCTCACGTCTTTAATTGTATTTCAAAACGATGGGAGTAATATGGAAATTTATGATTCTTGAAATCGCCGTCAATAAACTACAAAACATCTAGATTCTCCCGGGAAGCTGCTCGAATATATTCTTTCTATTACCGTCATGTTATAATTTCTTATGAGCAAAGTGAAGGTATTCTTTTGGTTTAAGATAGCACACTGGCTGATTTAAGATTTCTCTTTCAGTTGCACTTGTGCAATTGAATTACTGAATATATTGATGTCTATAGCACAGTCAAAGTATAAGATGTGGACTTTAAAGTCTGAAGGGTTAGAAATGGAATCTAGTAATTTGACATAACGTTCACTAATCGAGATTGAATATTACTACCTTCTTTAATGGCAATTTCATACTGGAGACCACAAAGGTTGTATCCTTTCTGTGTCGTGTTCATTTTCATATTAATTGTTGGAGGGATTCAATATTGATCATGTTTCCCATGGTTATTCTTTGGCAGGTTGGTGCGTGTTTGGTGAGCCAAAATGGTGTAATTCTGGGTAAGATAGTGGTTTACACTTGTCTTTGGATATGTTTTGAACAATATGAAGTGTGGCTGTGTAGTTTATGTTCATGGTCTCACTCATAGTTTTGCGTATACTAGCAATCTGGTACAATTGAGAGTAATTCTATGAATAAAATTTTCATCTTTCATTTAGGGATTGGTTATAATGGTTTTCCAAGAGGTTGCTCAGACGACAGACTCCCTTGGGCCAAGGTATTAGCATTTATCTGATATACAAAAGTTGTTTACGCAAACTCACTAAAATTTTGTTCCGGGTAGTCATTAAGATACATATAACAGTAAAAATGTGTTTAATTAAAGAAACAATGTACCGGTAAAGAAGTGATTCTCTAGAGATAATGCAAGTTACCTTCTGCTGTAGCTTTATTTTGGATCATTATGTTCTCACCAATTTTGCAGAAATCAAGAAATGGGAACCCATTAGAGACGAAGTATCCGTAAGTATTTATCTCAATGATGCACACTACAGCTGAACTTTTATTTAACTTCTTGTTGTGCTGAGTATTGTGCACACTCGCTTTGGGATTCTGTAATACACTTGGATGCCACAATCCTCATCTGTTTTGTGCTAAACTCTGATGTTTATGATTCTGAATTTGTAGATATGTTTGTCACGCTGAGGTCAATGCCATACTTAATACAAACCACGCATCTGCAGCCGGCCAGGTTCGTTTGTCTGAAAATTGTTTAATTCAGTTTCTCACAAATCTTTGATTTTCTTGCTCTAGCATAAAGGTTAAAACTTCATAGAATATGTTACACAACATGATTGTCAGAATTTGTTATCTCTAGTTTCTGCGCAAAAGCTAAAATGTTGAAAATCCTTGTTGCTATAGAAAACCTTTGGAACTTAGCTGTTGTTTCTGTTCCGGAATCTTTCGTGTGTGATGTCTTATTCGAGTTCGTTTGTTCTCCTTTAATCTTTTGCAGAAGCTTTATGTGACCATGTTTCCTTGCAATGAATGTGCCAAGATTATTATACAGGTTAGTTTTTCATACTGTTTGGATTGTTTGTCAAAATTAGGATCCTAAATAAGAAACTGTGTTACATGAAATTGCTTCTTTTTGGTCTTGTACTTGCAGTCTGGTGTTGCTGAAGTCATATATTTTGTGGAAAAGAGACTAAATGACTCTGTGGCCTATGTGGCTTCTCACAAGCTCTTGTCCATGGCCAACATCAAAGTAATTAAAGTTTCTTAGATTATCTCATGACTTTATTTACAGTGATTGTAATGGAAATCTCGTTTTGGTATCTAAATCTCTCCGGAACAAAATTTTCAGGTGAGAAAACATCAACCGGAGATGGATCAGATTTTAATCAAGTTTGAAGAACACTTACTCCAACCGGAGACCTAATTGTTTCATTTCAAAATGTACGGCCAATTCCGAGGAACATAAGATTTATTGTATCTCAAGCCATTTTCACTCAAAAACATGCTCTTTCTTCATTTTCTTACTGTTTGAACGTTTATAACACAAATTATCAAGAACTGTAACACAAACAGACAGAAGCCTTACGAAAAAAAGAACAATTTACACAACATACCGTTTTTTGTCAGACTCGGTAGTTTAGGGGAAGAGGCATAACGCCGTCAAAGAAGTCCCCAAAATAGCCAGATGGCTCATGTACCAGGCTTGCTATGATGTCTCTCAGAGTGATGAGTCCTTCGAGGTTACCCGAATCGTCTACCACATATATCCTATGGATCTTCTCAGCATCTAGTATCAAGATCAGTTCTTTTAGTGTATGGTTCTTAGTGCAAGCGATCACACCGCTCATGATAGGAGCTGATGTATCCCCATGCTTCTCCAAATGCTCTCTAACGGCAACTAAGAAGTTCTTCGTTGTGATTGACCTAAGAATATTCAATAGAAAGCATTGAAGATTGACAATGCCCCAACATTCAGTATGTATTACAAATATTAGTGAAGTATTAACCTGTAATCATGGTAGATCTCTGGCGCAGTGAGGAGGAAGTGAACATCTCTAAGGCTTATGTTGCCTACTGGCTTCTCGCTTTTCCTTTCAACAACGGGTATGCCTCCGATTCTCTTTCTTCTCATAAGCTTGAATGCTTGTAGCACTGGCTCATCCTCATAGGTCTGAGATAGAAATAATAATCTGTTAGAAGAAGGACTCGATGTAGCCATTAGTATATACTAAGATTACAACTGACCTTTATGATTTGATCCTTTGACATGATTGGAAGACCTACTTCAGAGAGAGTTTTAGTTCCCCAATCCTCAAACCAGTGGAGTCCCACACATTCTGCCAGCATATGGATAACTCCTGATTGTGTGATTATGTTCTCGATCTTTGCTTTACCTAAATCAACTACTGGGATGCTCTTCATTTTGTACTTAGAAAGCAGCAACAGCATGGTCAAAAATGAGTTCTCTTTCTGCAGAGCCAGGAATGGTGCCCATCGGAATGTTCCTGAGATATCTCGAACCTATCAGAGAGAATATTCAATGTTTTTCAGAAGCTGTAATCAGGATAAATCCTGTGGAAAGTGTAAACAAAGATACAAACTTCACCTTGGTGTTCTTGTATAGCTCCGAAGAAGTAAGGACCTCAAAGAAGTTTCCGGAAGTTATTGCTGAATCTCCGTTATCCAGAATATCGGTGGTGAAATCATGCGAAATGCCATTTGAAGCTGCAACACCAGGGCTCCTTGGAGATGCAGGGTCCAACTATTTGTTTTTCAAATAGATAAGTTGAGAAAAGACATGAGTTATAGTTTACACTGTACGACAATTCAATTGATTAGGATCAAAAAGTAGCCTCTTGTATTTCTTGGAGAATGCATAAGAATGATAAAAACAAAACACAAAAAAAGATGTTCGAAAGAAAATTATACGTGAACAATTACCTGATGCAAAAGCCAAACAACAATGCCTGGAAACTCCACAATACCAAGGTAACGATCAATCCAGCTGGCGTCTTCAGGTGCATCAACATCTACAACAGGCGCGCTCAAGACCTTGAGTTTTGATAGTGTCTGAACAGCTTCAGCCAAACTTGTGTCTGATCTTATCTCAATATCTAAATAGAGAAACCACAAAAAGATATAAGCAAATATTTGAGACAAGTGAACTGAAGCAAATTCTGTTAAACTGTGATAAGAAAAATGCCGTTATAACTCAAGTGGAACCGATAATTCTCTTGGTACATAAGATGACTTTCAAGTATATACAACAAAGATGAAACTAAAACTATCAACAACTAGTTCTGATTCCATAAATCGAACTGATTCGAGTATCCCATAAGTTGAGTTGATACCAAATTTGACTTTTAAAACTTTCTATAACTAGAACTTCAATCTAGATAACATATTCCAACAACAGTTCATCAACAAATTCATAACACGAGATCACAGAAACCAATCAATAAGCATACGACTACATCTCAAAATCCTTAATCATACTCCATATATCAGTCAACCATCCAATTCTCATACATAAACATGATCGTCCTCAAAAATCATTGCAAAGTTCCAACTAAAGATCAGCTCATGATCAAATACCCTCTTCGTCTTCAAAATCCACATACCTTGTGAATCAGAAGAGAGAGGGAAAGCAGAGACAGGGATGCTCTCGAAGCAAGCGTTGAGCTTCTCGTTAGGGTTAAGCTGTGACTTCTGTTCATCCCAGAGATCTTCCACACGCATCCCAAGCTTCGCTTCAGGGCTCGACACATCACTTCGTTGCCCCAAACTCTCGCTTCTCATAATCTTTATCTCCGGTACATTCGCCATCTTTTCCAGAAATTCAACAGTGAATCGGTTCGTCTCTATTCTCCGGCAACACAAAAGAGATCAAAAAGTCCGTCAGAAGTTTCTATAAATGGTTAGGATCCTTGAACTGAACTCGAGATTGAAATACACCATAGTAGAGATCCTAATGCTATCGTCTTAAAGCTTTGAATAAGCCCTACGAATTTTTAAAATTGTCAAAAACATACACGAATTTTCAATTTTAACGAAAGATTCGGGGCTATTTAGACAACAAATAATTAATATTGGCTGGAGCTGCAATTTGTTTTAAAGTTGTTCAAGTCATCTTTGCAGTCTTTTGGGTAAGAGCGTAGTGCAAGTGTAGCGTGTGATTGAATGTACTCTACTCCTTCGAGTAGTTTCAAAATCTGAGCCGTTGAATTGCGAGGTTGTGACACGTGGAGGGAGTAGGTGCTTCATTTTGGGTATTGGTCGTAAAAGGCAATGTATATAATATCTCCATTTGTCGAACTCGTACTTATCTTTTTATAGTTTCGTCGCCCAATATTTTATTTATTTCGGACAAAGACTAGCAGCCGACTGATAAAAAACAATTTTAATTAATTCTTTTTATTGTCTTATAGTACTATTTATTTTAAAACTGGAATCTTTTGTAAATGCTTTTTATAGTAACTTTTTTTTTTTCGTGGATATTATATTAAACCTAAGATAGAATACAGAGACATAAACCAACATACAAATCCAAAAATAATGCCCAAAAGAGGAAAGATAAAATAAAACTTTAACAGGACAAGACTAAAATCGAAATAGATAAAAACTCTAAAAATCTACCACCCCAAAATGGAAGATTGAAACCACCAGAAACCTGACTAAGCTGATGACAGAGCTTCCTATAGCGAATGAGAGTACCTCACAAGTGAAGATCGAGCTACTATACCGACCACAAAGAATCCAAGAGCCAACTTGCACGAAGCCACATAAAGAAACGTAACTGGAAGCGATACCGATGACAAACTAAATGGTAGAACATGACACGAAAACAGGATACACTACTTCTATGAAATGGCGAAGTCGAAAACACAATCGAACGATAGATGTCTCAAAATCCAAAAAAAAAACTAAACCACGATCAGGTCTTTAAAGTACGAACAAAGAACGCACGAACCTCTAAAATGGAGAAATCGCACCTAAAAGAGCACAGTTACCAATTAAAACCGAAGAAGAAATTTAATGATCACCTAGGGAGCAGATAAAAGATCCTAAACCAAGGTCTAGTCGAGCACCTAAACAAAGCTAAACCAAGATCTAACCATATACTAAACCAACCAACAAGATCTAAGAAGGATAACCTTCAGCTGGAAAGAGAAAGAGGAATAACCAAATTAGGTCGCCGGCGAGCCTACTCCGATGGTGTTGTCACAAACGTCAACTCGGATCAACAAGAAGGAAGAGATCCCGGACAAGATCTAACTAGAAAAAACCAAAATCTTAATAGCCGTAAATCTCACCCGCACTCGGAGCTCCGCCTTGGAAGAACCCGTTCATCGTCGCCGTGACAACGGAATAAAGCCGGAGAAAGACAAGACCGAAGGAACCAAACTGGAGAAACTCATCTCTAAACCCATAGCTAATGATGTGACTTTGCAGATAGCCGGAGGAGGTAGAAAAGGAGAGGTGACCGGCGATAGTGAGGTCGGAATGACCGTATGCCGGTCACCATAAGCTCAAATCGAAAAAAGAAAAAAGATGACAAATAGTACACCCTACTTTATGTTTTTTATAGTAACCTATTAATATAATATAGTGTTTTTTTTTATAGTTTTATATAAGTTGTCTAAAAAATATTTATAAAGTAAATATTTTCAAAATATTTACAGAATTAGGCATTTTTTTTAGTATTTTTAATTAAATAAAATTATAGATTATATAAATAATTATATTTTAGCCTTTTATGTCCAAGTCTTGTTAAAACTAAGTGAATGTATGATATCATTTTTATTAAAATTTTTTTTTCTTATATACTTTTTTTAAATGCCTAGACACTTAATCTTCATTTTGGTCCAAAATATATCATTTAATTCAAAGCTTTAGTTTGTTATACCAACTGGCATTAAAATTTCCTGTAAAAATAAAGTAGCATCTAAATTTGTTGTACGGCAAATAAAATTGAAAGAAATAGAGGTAAATTTCGAGATAGGAGGAAGATATATGTAACATCTCTGAATTGGTCTTGAACTATAAATAATGATAAACAATGACCAAAATTAAGGAAAGGTCAAGGGAAAAGGTTTAAAGGTTCGAGATCAGCTTACCTCACTTAGGAACTAGTTGGGATGAGTGAACTTCGAGCTAAGGTAGCTCATACCATATGGATATATTGACTGGTAGTTGGATCAGCTTGAACTAGTGACAGCCTAGCTAGGCCAGCTGATTGACCAGTTCACTAGCTGGATGGTTATGGTAATTGGGCATTTGGCACGTCTAGCGGACACGTCAGTTTAAAGGAACGGTTGGGAAAGTTACGTGGATACCCTAAACACATCGTTTTGGAGAATAAGCAAACAAATGCCTTCATAAAAGGACGCACATATTCGCTAAAACAGTTGGATGGTTGGCATAAAAGGCACCTTTTCGCGAATAAACGCGTTTATACATGCTCTATATGAGCACGCCCCTACCTCGTTTCCCATTCAGTCACGATCACAACACTTCTCACCCAAACACAAATTCGGTAGCAAATAAGCAAACATATAAGAAAGAACCAATGAGAAAAGGAAAACAATCTGAATTAATCAAGAAACGATGGTTGAAGGCGAAGACGTGGTGATGAGCTTGAATCTGGTGAATCATGACACGACCCTGGAGGTGTGTGCATGATTATGGCCTTCGGCCTAATAAAGCTTTCTAAACTAATCTATGCGATCTTAACTTCATCAAGTACTTGAACTTTAATGATAACTGAACTTGTGATTGTTCCTTAAGCCGTACATAACCAACATTCCGCCTTGGTCTATTGAGTAAAGATAGATCCAAGGTATCGGCGGCATCGTGAACATCCCATTTGATCGGATCCGGGTGATTTCGGCCAACACCAAACTGATTCATGATAGACAAAAGTGTATGGACAAAGGTAGGCACTGGCAGAATATTATATGGAAACGTTAGCGGTCATTCATGCACATCATGCATTGGGTTGGGGGTGCATTTGATCATACTCACTAAGTATTATAAATACTTACCGCTCACCCGATTACATGAATTGACGGATATAATGGGAATTATGAGGACAGACTGCAAGGCTGAAGAACCAAGGACGAATGGATGGATGGGAATTCGAGTAGGTCGGGATTCTAATGACTATAATAACCTATTGTGCAAACAGATTATTGAATGAAAACCGGTTTATTAATTAATAAAATCTCGTTTTCCTTAAGAAAATCTCTAAAAAAAACTCGCAACATAACTCTGATGAATCTCATAATTAACTAAGTACAAACGAACAAGTAAAACCTTATACAGACTGGAGTTAGTGAAAACTTGGTCTGATTCAGGTGAGGCAAACCTCTTGGATTTGGTAGTCTGGGACAGATTGTTTTAATATCTCAAAGATTCCAAACACTTCCTTTGCTGGATCCTTTGATTGAATACTCTGAACCAAGTTTTGGGAGTATGAGAAGAGATTAGTCTCCGAAATCCTCAGATCAAAAGCTGCATAAATTAGATCTCTCATCGCTTAGGCTTCTGTGACTATAGGTAATAGTACATGATCATGAGATTTCTTCTGATTACCTTGCCCTGTTGGTCTCAAATTAACCATCCAAGTCCAGCAACTTTCCTTTCATTGATCCAAGATGCATTTGACCAGCCTTTGAACTTTGTAGGTTAGCCTCAGGTGCTTGTGTAGACAGGATCTGAACTTTTGGAGCATGAGTCTAGACACTTATTAAAAGTGTTTCTTTCAACAAAAATTGAAAAGTTATGGTTTTTATTGATTTATTGAATTTACGGCTGCATAGGTTATTTACAGTTTAATTCCACAAATTAAGCCGATATCATTTACATACATATCAAGTCCACTACTTCACTACTGTATGATTATTTTATCATTTAACTTTTAATGCTTTATTTAATAATTAAATAAAAATATAATTAATTATGAATAACAAACTAAAAACAGATACACAAAAGAAAAACGTAAAGGTGGTGATGTCAAAGGTGATTCCCGGCGAGATCAAGTTCTAGTTTTCGGCGGTGGCTCCAATTGCGATTACGACATACTGAATACTCAAGGGGGTTTTACCCGAATCCATGGAGGTTCCAGACAATTATTTTATCAAGATGAGCAAAAGAATATCAAGACTATCAAGTAACGTAATCCCTTCCCGATCTATGGTTTTTGGGATTTCTTTTATCCCCTCGGCGAAGAAATCTATGACTTTCATGATAAATGAGAAAACAAATCATTACAATTGGACTATATGGCGAGTTATGGTGAATCAGGGATGTTTAAGAATTCTAAATTCATCCACGAAGGAGTAATCCTTCAAATCAAGAGGGCCGTTTTTTTCATAAATTTGTCCCAGCAAACAAGTGCTTTCCCAATTTTGGGATCAAATGATTTACAAGATAATAGAGGTGAAGAGCCCTTTATCGAAGATGGCGGAAGTGTATTTTTTTTATCAAGGTTTTGATGCTTTGGAAGAGTAAAGGTCAAAAGAGTCTGTTGCTCATTCTTAAAGGGATTTCAATTGGGCATTCTAATATGCTGCTGTTTGGTTGTCTTCTAAGAACCGGTGATCTGAGTCTAATCACGTAGAGGTTATGGGGTTTGTTCATCAAGGGATGCAAGGAATTTTGCGATAGTTTGTGTTCAAGTTACTAGTATGATTCTTCACAGCAGTTGGTGCAAAGCAGTTCTCTCATAAGCCTTTTAAGATGTTTTATGACATTTTTGAATGGTAGTTGTATATGTTCGATAACAATTTGTCAAATCCAGCAGTGGAAATTAACAAGTGATCATACAAGATATCCTAAGGAAGCCTGTCTTCCTTGTTTACTCAGTGACAAATTCTACAAGCTATCAAAAGGAGATTTGCATTCGACTTGGATTTCACAAAGCTATGGTTTGTACTGTGTTTTAGTTTATGGAAGTAACCATAACTGCAAAGATATGCTCCTTTAGCATAATTATCCTTGTGATAGTGTCATTCCGTTTCAGAACCATCTATAATTACAGTCTTTATTATCAAGTTTTTAAATTCTGCTAATTTTCAGGAATTAGGTAGGATTCAGATTTTTTCGAATCAGGTCTTAGAAGGATTTAGGCAGACTGGATTATATGTTTTTTCTTTATTTCTGGGCATATTTATGTCGAGAAAGTATTTTGGAAGCTTTCAGGAAATAAAACATTGAGTCAACGTTAATCTGCTGTCATCTTCAACCTCTATTTATATCGCTGTTCTGGAGTTCAACTCCTTCATTCTTACACATTACATCTTATTCGTTGTCTCTCTTTGTTCATCTTATACGTGGCTCGCTGCAAGAGATTGGTTATTCATGAAAACCGGGAGATAGATTCAGATAGAATGGAGAGACATGAGAGATCTTCCTACCGTAATCAGAGCTTTAAAGGAGCTCTAGTGAATAATGCAAGGAAGGATCATGAAGGGCGAGTAGACAGAAGCTCTCGTCAACGGTACTTTGATCAATATGGCTCTAATCTTCATGTTACCAAGCGAGAGGTGAAATACTTGCCAAAAGAATCAGGTGACAAAGGGAAGAAAGCTGAAATTAATGATGACACTCGATCTGGATTAGTCACTAAAAAATCCAGACGTGATGCAAATGAATATGAGGGCAAAGCTCTTACTTCCCATGGACAAACATGTGTGGAGGAGGAATTTTCTGCAGCTTAGTCTTCTTCTAAAAAAATAAAGCGATCTCATGATGCAGATGTGACCCTTGGGGCTGTGTCATACAAGCCTGCAGAGCTAGTTACTGAGGATAATGGAGTTGGAAATCAACAGGTTTTGAGTAGATTATGATCCAATGCAGTAGAAAGTTCTGCTCATGAAAGTACTAAGCCACACCCGAGAATGAGCATTGAAGACCTGGAGAAGCTATAAGAATTTGGAACAATTACTGCAGAGGAGAAGGAAGAAATGTTGGATTCTCTTTGACTAAGAAACAAGGTTACTAAACCTCCTCCACCGCCACAGAAGCAAGTGGAGGTAACGATCAAATTTGCCTCTCCTTTGGACACAACAAAGAAGGAAACAAAGACAGTAACATGTATAAAAGAAGTTAATTCCAAGGAGCAGCACATCATTCAGGCTATGGAAACCACACCGAAGAAGAACGACAAGGGAAAGAAGATGGGAATGGGTCCTAAGAACAAGGAGGATGGTGCTACTTCTCGCTTCTCGGCATCGTCCACTTTTACTTTTTTCGAATAATTTTTATGTTTAAAGTACTTTCTTGGAATTGTAAGGGTATTGGAAACCCAACTACTTTCAGTTTTTTAAAAGATATTTATAAGCAATACAAGTTTGATTTTCTCTTTCTCATGGAAGCAAAAAAAGACAATGCATATTTGGAGAATTTACCCACCGATTTTAACATGGATAATCTAATTACGGTGGCTCCGATAGGAGCAAGTGGTGGTTTAGCCTTACTATATCAAGATTATTTCGATATAACTCTCAATTATAAAGATAAGAATATCATTGATATTTCTCTAGACTTAAAGGAAAAAAGACTTTTATCTATTTTGTCTATGGTGAGCCGGTTTACCATTTGCGCGAGAGAGTTTGGGAAAGGTTGTCCCGTTTTTGAATTCAATGTTTGTCACCATGGTTAATGTTGGGAGATTTTAATGAGATCATGAAAAAAAGGAGGACGGCAAATAAGCTTAAGTTCTTTCGTTCCATTTAATACTATGTTGCAAAATTGTGGTTTTATTGAATTCTCATGCATTGGTGATACATGGTCATGGCGAGGAGTTCGACAAAATGAAATTGTACGTTTTAAACTATACAAAGCTTTCAGGAACGAAGATTGGCACTCGAATTTTCCAATTCGAAAACCGAGTATTTACAAATGATCGGATCTGATTATCGTCCAATCTTGGTAGAACTAAAGGAAAATGAGCAAATTTGAAGATCGAGTTTCAATTTTGACAAGAGATGGGTTGGGAAACCAGGATTAGAGCAAGCAATTAAAACAGGTTGGACAAGATACACAAATTTAAGACGAGATAAAATATCATTTAGAATAGAAATATCCAAATGGTGAAAACGGCAAGTCCTACCCGGGAAAGAGAAGATATAACTGTTAAAAGCTAAACTTGAAGCAATGCAAAACCTAGATTCTTGCCCAATGTCAGATATTAACAAGTTGCTTATGATCTTTGCTTAGCATACAAGGAAGAATAATCTTATTGGAGCAGAAGAGCCGAAATAAATGGCTCAAGGAAGGTGACAAAAATATGAAGTTTTTTCATGCACAAACAAAAAAACAAAGAGCAGAGAACCGGATTGTTGGTATTTTAAAAGATCAGGACATCGAGAATGTTGCGGTTCAATATTTCGAGTCCCTCTTCTGGTCTAATGGAACAATAGATTGGGATTCTATGCTAGAGGGGATCTCACCTATTGTTTCGGAGGGCACAAAGAATCTACTTCTAGCCAAGGTTACTATGGAGGAGGTGAGGAAGGCAGTTTTCATGATGAATCCAAACAAAGCGCCATGACTGGATGGCATGACGTCTCTTTTCTTTCAGCAATCCTGGGGTTTTATCAAGGAGGATTTAGTGAACTTGGTTAATGATTTCCTAGAAACAGGGCTGTTCGACAAAGATCTTAATCTTACGAATATCTGTTTAATTCCCAAAACTGCGCGACCTACCAAGATGACGAAGTTTAGGTTGACAAGCCTCTGTAATGTGGTTTACAAGATAATCTCAAAGGTGGTATGTCTGCGTCTGAAAA
Source organism: Lepidium africanum (assembly GCA_900406405.1). Taxonomy (NCBI): domain Eukaryota; kingdom Viridiplantae; phylum Streptophyta; class Magnoliopsida; order Brassicales; family Brassicaceae; genus Lepidium; species Lepidium africanum. The sequence goes on along the minus strand of OVAX01000063.1, from coordinate 13,604 downwards.
GATTTTTACCGCATATGATATCGAACACTCAATTCGCGTTTGTTTCTGGATGTCTAATTTCAGATAACATCTTGATAGCACAAGAGATGTTTCATGCTTGGGTACCAACAAGAAGATTAGGGGTTCTTATGTGGCTATAAAAACTGACATGAGTAAGGCTTATGACAGGATTGAATGGGGGGTTTTTAAACAAGTTATTGCTAAAACTAGGGTTTCATGATCGTTGGGTCAAAGGGGTCATGCATTGTGTTACCTCAGTTAGTTATTCAGTTTTGATTAATTGGATTCCAAGAGGATGTATTAAACCACACAGAAGATTAAGACAAGGTGACCCCATATCGCCATATTTGTTCATCCTTTGTATAGAGGCTTCGATTACAAAATTAAAAAGGGCGGAGTCACAAAACCAAGTCACTGGTATTTTGGTGGCCCGCACAAGTCTGACAATGTCTCATCTTTTGTTTGCTGATGACAGTTTTTTCTTTTTGAAAAGCAAACTTAGAAGAAGCCTCTACCATTTTGCAAGTACTTACCGATTATGAACATGTTTCAGGTCAAAAGATAAATTATTCGAAATCGTTAATTCAATTTGGGAAAAATGTTGATCATGTTCGAAGACATGAGATTCAAAGTCTACTTGGTATCCATACCTTGGGGGTTGGGTTCATACTTGGGATTACTGGAAGGTTTAGAAGGTGCAAAGATAGAGGTCTTTGCATTTGTTAAAGAGAAAATAGAAGCAAGAATTAATTCATGGTTTGCGAAATTCCTTTCAAAGGGTGGCAAAGAAGTTTTGATAAAATTTGTTCTCACGGCCATCCCTTCCTATGTGATGTCATGTTATTGACTCCATAAGACACATACTTCAAAAATTTTAGCGGCTATAGCAAACTTCTGGATTTGGTCATAGCAGGTGTCTCAGAAGCGGATGCTTGGTTCATCTCAAGAGGATACATGTATCAAACATGGGGGAGATTCCATGTGCAATCATCCTAAGAATGAACGGGTGTCTAGACCTTTGGTGATGGATCCCATTTTTACGGGATATAGGTGTATGATTGATGCATCATGAAAAGAATCCGATCTTTTTTCAGGTTTAGGACGATATTGCCTTTTCCTTTGAGGTGGGAGGAGTGAATATGGGAGCTCAAAGCATACGGGGAATTCTATCCCTCTTGCATTCGGAGCTGGAAGCTCTTCTCTGGGCTATGACATGTCTCTACTCCCTCCAATTTATAGAGGTTGAATTTCTAGTGGATTGTGCAGAGCTTGTTCAGATGGTGGTGGATCCTTCTGCTTGACCGGCTTTTCTCCCTTATTTTGACCATTTTTTCAGACTCAGGAGTTGCTTCGCTCATTTTTCACTAGTCCGTATCCCGCGAGTTCTAAATCACAAGGCGACTTCTTAGCTCGCACCGTTAGAGGGTTATTTGGGAACCAAGTCTATGTGAACAATGTTTCAGTTGCGTGGTCCCGTTTCTGAACGTTTTATTGAAATATTGAGTTAAGTTGACAAAAAAAAAACTAAATCCTACCGAGTTGCTGTCAGTCTGGTGGTTAGGATGATCCAGCTAAAGAGTTGACACCATGGTTCGATTTCTACCCGCTACATTATGGTAGCTTAAAAAAAGGAATTTTAAGGGTTGGCTTTAGGTTATGGATCGGATCTTATCGATCTAATTGTTGACAAAAAAAAACTAAATACTAATTCTTAATAGTCGTGTTTCAATATATGAGAGATTAACTTTCAAATATTTGTCTAGGTTCGGATCGATTTTTTCAGGTTTTGGGTTTCATTCATTTATCACTTAAATTTTGATTTGGTATATTTCAGGTATTGTTCAGTTTTGATTATTATATATGGATCTAATATTTATTCAAATCTCTAATGGGTTAGGTTGAATCAATTATGTATATACCATCAACACTATTCCTTTCTTGTGTCAATTCTTTTTTTATGTTGACTTATGGAAATGACATTATTTTGCAAGGAAAAAGTCCATACTATCATCTTCAATCCATTTCCTTAATTTTTTGTTAATTGAACAAAATTAGTTTTGTTTTGGATTTGAAGATTTTGAAGAAAAAATTCAAAAAATTGGAGAAGAAAAATATGAAATCAAAAGAAATTGTAATACTTTCCCTTGGGTTTAGGCTTCTTGAGGAGTTTAGGGTTAGATTTTGATAATTTTATATATTATTAAATGCAATAAATTTGAAGTTTCTGAAATTAAAAAATAAAAAATTCAAAATATTGGAGAAGAAAAATATGAAATCAATTTTAATATTTTCCCTTTGGTTTAGGCTTCCTAAGAGGTTTAGAGTTTAATTTTGATAATTTCATATATCATTAAATGCATTGAATTTGATGATTTTGAAGAATAAAAAGAAAAAATTCAAAATACTGGAGAAAAAATATGAGATCAAAGAAAATTTTAATACTTTCCATTGGGTTAAGGTTTCTTAAGGAGTTTAAGGTTTAACTTTGATAATTTTATGTAATATTAAATGTATTGAGTTTGAAGATTTTGAAGAAAAAAAAAAAATTCGAAAAATTGGAGAAGAAAAATATGAAATCAAAATTTTAATACTTTTGCTTGGGTTTAGGCTTCCTAAGGAGTTTATAGTTTAATTTTGATAATTTCATATATTATTAAATGTATTGAATTTGAAGATTAAAAAAGAAAAAAATTCAAAAAAGGAGTTTAGGGTTTAATTTTGATAATTTCATATATCATTAATTGCTTTGAATTTGAAGAATAAAAAAAGAACATTTTGAAAAATTAGAAAAGAAAAAGATGAAATTAAAAGAAGTTTTAATTTTGATAATTTCATATAGTATTAAATGAAAGAAAAAGAAATAAAAAATGTTTAATTCTCATTTAAGGGAATTTTTGTCAATTCAAGTAAAAAGAGTGGCATTCCCATAAGCTAGCAAAAAATGACATTTCCACAACCCGAACTCAAAAAGGGTCCATTTTCTACAATAAACCTTTGTTAGGTTTGTATCGAATTCAAGTATTATATCTATAAATCAAAACTAATTATAATTTTATAATAAAAAGTCATTTTTTATTATAAGAAATGTCCAATGGGTCAAAAGTTTGTAGAGTTAAAAAAAAAATACTAAATTTTAAATGGGCACAAAATGCCAAATACTAGCCGCTGCTGTTTTTTCTTGCGATTTCAAGATAAGTGGAATCCATCTCTGGTGAAGGCGATCTTGCTCATCGCCGCCGAGACATCACTAGGGCCAAATCTTACTCATCACTCCTCTCCTTGAAGCAGATGAAGGCGGGGAAGATTAACAGTCGAGAAGATGAAATCTTTCCGATTGCATGCAGTAGCCACTGAATTGATCTTCGGGAGTCCGATGGAAGAAGATACCTGCAAAGAAAACAAACAAAAACTAAAAGCAACCGGTGAAACTTTTTCTGGGCAAGAACATATAACCATCTCTATGAAAGATCATAAATAGAGAAGAGAGAAAATCAAAACTTGTCAGAGAATCGCCGGATTGTTACGTGTTACGTGCAGTGACAGATCCAAGAGTTAAAGTAGCAAAGCATGTGCCCTATTTTTTTTTTCTTCTTTTTTTTTTTTTATATAGGCTGTCATATCAACTTAAGAAAATAAAAGTTTTATACCCAAAATAATCAAAATAAAAAAGTGTCTTAGTCAACTCAAAAACATATATATGAACTAACTAAATACTTTTCTTTCTTCATTCACTGTAGTTCGAGAGAACCTTTGTGTTTTGTAACCGCAAAAGTTCAGATATGCACCGGAGTTGGTGACCGGTGGCTCCAATAGCACCGGCACTGACTCCCCATTGCGTCTCGCTGGTAGGGCTTATGTATTTACTTTTCATGATAGGTGTAGCTTGTGTTTCGGTTTCTCGAGGTTGTGGTGTGTGTGGGAGCTACCGCCGACATTAAAGCTTCTAATGGTTGTCGGGATACTCGTCGTGTCTTCGTCGCCATTTAGCTTTATGGGATCTGCCTAGTCTTCTCCTCTGTCCTGGTGTCTCTTGGAGCTCATGTTCCGAGGAAGTCTCCTCAGATCTATCACGTTGTCGTCGTTGGTTTTTGGCTGGTCTTTGGCCTTGTTCTGCTGGCGTGGCTTTTGTGTCCGGTGAGGTTTTTTCTCCTACTCCTCTCATTTGCCGTGTTTATGGTTTGGTTTAGATGTACTTTATTGTCATCCTTAGTCTTGGGTTTAGGTTTGTCTAGGGCCTTATGTTTTAGATTATTCAGTTGTGACTCCCTCTCGTGAATATTTATGGTACCTTGTCTAGTTCGATTTGGTGTGTGAATCTTTATGGTACCTTGTCTAGTTCGATCTGGTGTGGTTCTCCTTTGAGTTCGGTTTCCTCATAGGCTTTGGTCTTATGTTGGCATATGTGTAGGTTTTTTCCAAGTCATGTCTATCCTTTCCGGATAATAGTTCTCGACTAAGCAATCTCCGGTATGTATTGTGAGACTCTTCTACCGGTTCAGAAGCCTTGTTCATTATTATTGAGGTATATTCTATTCACTATGGGAGAATTCGTCATCCACTTTAGCTTGTTGCTTCTAGTGGAGACTTCGATTTCGAGTTGGGTTGTTTCTCCTAATGAGTCTTTCCTTAGGTTCTTTTTCTTAGCCTTATCCTTTGTTTAAATCCTCTAGCTTCTCTTGTTTGCGCTTTGTTTCCAAGGATTTATCCAATGTCCGTCGACTTTTGTAATCAAACTATGTATGATACTTTAATTTTTCAATCAAATTCTAGATGAAAGAAAAAAAGTGCCTTAGTCCATATTCTCTTTATATTTTTATTTTCTTCCAAGTTTTAAGAGTGAATATATGGTAAATAACTGTTTTATATTAATTTAGTAAGAAAACTATATACATAATATAGTAGAATATAGTATAATTTGTAAGATTTTTTTTGTCATAGAAGTTGCTGTTAGTTTAATGTTATAGCTTTTGAAAAGAAAAATTTTGATATAAAGTGCCCCAGATTAGAAATAATTCTGGATCTACGACTGCTTACACGTTCGTTCGAGTATTGTATAACACTTAATTAATATATCAGAAACTATGTGGGGTTAATCGGAGATTAGTTTTAGGATATTTGTCATAATTTACCAATATATTATATATCATAAACTTTTACCAAAATGTTATATTGGTATATCGTTTATGATGGTCTTTTATACAGTGGAAGATCAAGGATTCGAGTGTCATTGGTACCATTTTGGCTACTTATTTAATTTTTTAATTTATATGAAGGGTGTGATGGTAATTTTGTAATTATCTTTAACTTTAAGATATGAATGACTCTGCAATCCTAACCGCCGAACAACAAATTTTAAAGGTTATCATCGTTATTTTCTTTTGTTTTCTTTTAATTTGTATATATATATCAATAGATGTGGTCATAAATACCTCATTTTTAACTTCAAAACTAGATGACTTTCCCGCACATGCGTGCAGGCATAAAATCTTTTAATTTAATTATTTTAAAGTTTTATTTCTTATATTTAAGTAATTAAATTTTAAAAATATGTATAAAAGCACCAAAAATAATATTATTTTTACGTGAAATTTGTAGACATATCATATAAAATAACATAAATTTTATAAATAATATATAATCATTTTTACTGACTTCACATTTGACAAATCATAATACATATATTATTAAAATAATTTCTCTGTTTGTTGAAAATAATTCACATAAATTTTTGGCAATTGATAACAAACAATTTACATAAGTAGTATTTTTAAAATATGTGAGTTGAAATGTTTAAAAAGGACACAAAAACCTATTCAGAACTTTGAAGAATTTTCCAATTGTTTTTTTCATGAACATATGAATTCAAGTTTAAACAAATATTTTGACTATTTTTATATTTTTTTGAAGAAATTTTTTAAAAATTATATATTTAAGTTATATTATAATATGAAAATTTGTTTTCCAATGTAAAAACTTAGATATATAATAACAATAAGTAATGTAATACCTAAAACNCATATGAATTCAAGTTTAAACAAATATTTTGACTATTTTTATATTTTTTTGAAGAAATTTTTAAAAAATTATATATTTAAGTTATATTATAATATGAAAATTTGTTTTCCAATGTAAAAACTTAGATATATAATAACAATAAGTAATGTAATACCGAAAATNTAGATATATAATAACAATAAGTAATGTAATACCTAAAACAATTAACACCAAATATAATGATAAAAAAAAACTTTGTAGACAAAAAAAACTGCAGTTACAGAATGTTTGTGGTGAATGAGATGTTTATGATGTATTGATGTATTGAAAATTAATTTTTTTTGGTTTATTATAAAGAGTATATAATGTTCAAATATGAATATTATCTATTCAAGAGTATGATAAGTATGAAATATTTATAATTATCTTTATCTCATAAAATTTTGAAATAATATTATATCAAACAAATATTTTCTTAACTAATTTTAAGATAATTTTAATATTTAAGAGATCATTATATTTTTTAAAAATCAAAAATCAAGTCAAATTAATAATAAATAAATAAAATACGAATTTATATTATATAAAGTATAATTTTGTATGTATTTTATGTAATTATCAACATTATAAAAAATAAGAAATTATTTTTTCCACAACTTTACTCTATCAAATCAAGTGTGAAAGCAAGTCTGAGATATATCATGTACCAAAGTCAAATTATTGGAAAATGAATTTCAAAGTAGGAAATCTATTTTTTAATTTAGAGTTTTAGAAATTAAAACTACAGAGCAGACTTTATATGAACTTTAGAATCTGCATCAGTCTCTAAAGTAGGGCTTGAAAGTGCGCTATGGATCTGGATCCTCCACCATTTTCTTCACCTTAGAGTAGTATATCGCGAATTCTACTTATAAAATTTGGGGTGATATGAGACATGACATTGTTTATAAAAGTGCTTCAAACTCTGAATTAAATGATGAGAGATACCGTCTAATGCCGCATGCACCAAAAGAAGCGTATCTAATACCATCTTAAAAACAGAACCAACCTAAATTGAAAATATGTCTGAATCTTTCATGATGTATCTACCATACATTGGTACCATGTAAAAGCTGATAGTGTTGTGATAGGCCTATACAAGATCTCCTCATTGTGACTATAAATCACCACATTGGACTCTATTCAGTGAATATTGCTCTCTTGAGCATGTTCGCGTATATCAGCCTCCGCCTATGCAATTTGGACTATGTCTCTTAAATCTCTATTTATATTTAAGAAAACTTTTGTATTCCTAGTTTTCCAAATATACTATAGCATCTATGGAAAACTTTTCTTATTAACTTCATTCGAAATTCTTCAGAATAAATAATCTAAATTTGAGAAAATAGAAAGACTGAAAAAATCTTTGGTTTTTAGTTATGACAAAATTCTATATTAAATTTATACTTAAATAGCTGGAAAATACTCAAACAAAATATAGTTTAAGATCTAACTGGTGAATTGAGAAATTAATGTGGAATGTAGAATTTTTCTATTCCACATATTCTTATTCCATATTTACCATTTGTCTTTGTGAAATTATGTTGTGGAATTAGTAGTGGAATATGAGTTTTATACGTTTTCTATTTTTACTTATATTTTGTTCTTTTGTCTGTACTTTTGTATGTTGATTCTTTTTTTTTAATTATAACTTCTCATGTATGTTACTATTGACAAACAAATTATATCAAACAAAAATATATTTCTTATCTCTATGGCACACTTTACTAATAATTTTATTTTCTTAGTTAAGAAAAGATTTTTATTAATTATTGTCTACATATATAGTTTCTCCTCTTCTTCTTCACATATGAACTAGAACTAAAAAATATCTATAAATAAATTATAATTTTCATCATACATTGTAGAAGTTGGAATTATCCCTCTAAGATATGTGATAGGTTAAATATTCTTCTGTTTAATATATAATATGCAATGATAATTATCATTTAAACCCAAATGTTATGTTATAATATAATTATGTTATATTTTAGAACTATTATATGTTGCTTGTATTTAATTTTAAACTTTTGTTCATAGTTAGTTAGAATATTTTTAATTGAACAATATTTTGGAAAATAGTTGATATCATATATGTTTTGTAATATTTGTTAATAGTTTTGTTATTAGTTCAAAGGTAGGGTAATTATAAAACCAATTATTGTATAAAGGAAAAAATTGAAAGTTTTATACCGAACATGTACTTGAGAAATTTTGAGAACTCTCTACGCCATCTATTAGAGACTTATTCGTCGTATTGGTATAGTGCTTGAGCTTGAAATAGGAAAAATACTTATGAATGAAATATGGTGGAACGATAGAACAAATCTTTAAATATATACATTAAAAATATTTTAATTTATTTTTATGGTAATAAAATAGCATATGTTGCAGGACACCGAAGGTGCAACAAAATTGTTAAAAAGAACCCTTTACATTGAGTTGATGCACAACGTGTATGGTCCTCACTATGTTGTTAACGAAAATATGATTTCAGCAAGTCAAATTTTTGACATGAATGAAGATTATGATGAATAAGAAGACCAAAATTTTGAAGATGATATGATAATGGACAAAGACCAATGACCCAGACCACTCACAGAAGCGCCGAATGAGAAAATGGACAAACACCAATCAAGCAGACCACTCACAAAGTGCATAAAGAGAAAATGGACAAAGACCAATCACTCAGACCACTCATAGAAGCGCATATGAACAAATGGACAAAGACCAATCAACCAAACCACTCACAGAAGTGCATCTTGAACCAAATCAAGGATTAGTAATACTTGCAGAACTTGGACCGAAACAAGCACAACAAGCAATGAATCTAACAAGTGGACCTATCACTCGTGCAAAAGCAAGACAACTCAAGCAAGCCATTAGTATGTTGCTAAGACAGGCTGAGAGCAACCTTAGTCCTATGGCTAATCTGTCCATATTGGTCTTGTTTCTATCCGACTAAGGGTTGTCAATGAGAGGTGTGTGTTCTTGCACTCTTTTCCTTGTCCCATTGGGTTTTTTAGGCCAAGGTTTTTAATGAGGCTTGTTAACACACACTATTTCATCTATCCTCATTGACACATGTTAATAAGGATTATAAGGAAGAGATTTGGGCTAAGTTATGAAGTTGGACCTTTTATTTTAAGTTGCTAGACTTGAGTCTTTGTGATTTGGGCTAAGTTATGAAGTTGGACCTTTTATTTTAAGTTGCTAGACTTGAGTCTTTGTGTTCTCGGCCCATAAGTTGCTTTTAGCCCATATTTGTGGCTCCCCCTTTATGTACTCTAAACCCTAGTTTGTTTAAGACTAATCAAGCATTTTTATCAAAAACTCTCTTCATGTGTTTGAACCTTTGCTAAAAGATATATCATTATCAATCCTAGAATTAATGTGTCAAATCTATCAAGGAAAGAGCCTAGAAAGTCCAGAGGATTCCATCTCCTTTAGAAATTTCATTCAATCCAATAATTACTCAATCCATAAGCATAGTTTGTTCATCAAATCCGCATCAAATCACCTCAAACTCGAGCACAAAGATATTCATCTATCATGAATTTAATCCGTTAAGTTTCGGCTTAATTCGAGTAATTTTACTACCTCAACGCGAGCATACTAGGTCAAGTCTGATTTCTGCAGCATTTCAGAATGATTCAAAACTTAACCAACTGAAGGATCTCTTGTCCAACAACCTATACAAAGAGATTCAGGGTCGTTTGTTCATAGTAACATATTAAAATAAGAAGGAGAAGATGAGGAAGAAGAAGAACATGAAGAAGAAGAGTATTTTGGTAATAGTGTACCAGAAACTCAACCACAACAACCGCTTGAAACTTAGTTCAATCCATCGACAATACCAACTGAGATACCTACACACCAGCGAGGATCCAGACAAGATGGTAACAGAGGTTGTAGAACCAGTAGTAGAAGATGAAGCCAATCTGGTCGGCAAGCCACTCAAACTCCACGAATAAGAGCTATTATGGATGCAAATCTAACTAATACCGAGTCATACCTTTCCAACATTTAAAGTCTGATTTAAATGCATAATGCATGTAGTTAAGCAAATCATGATTATGATCGTGAATCTTGGATACAATTGAATGAGTTATAAGATGTAGAGAAATTCAGAGATTTTTTTGTGGACAACATCAAAAGTTTTAAGAAATCCCTTTGAGTAAAAGAGGTTCCTGTTACTTAAAAGTAATGAAGAAATAATTTTTTTTCTAGAAGGCGTAACAGGGTACCATCACAGTGGTACTTTCCGAGGTAGTCCGTGGAAACGTCAACTTAGTAGATCTAGTGGTCCACATAGTAGGACCATATAGTAGAGGGTCTTTTGCTAGTGGATCAGGATCTCCTGCTGTAGGAGGTTTTGGTACTTCAAAAATTGGAGGGACTTTAAATTTTGTTGATATTGATAACTACAGTTATAGTTCTCCAAACCAAGACATGGATTTCAAGTTCCAAATTCTAAGCCACAATTCAGTGTGTCTCCAAATCCAAGAGTTCATGGAGAAAGTGTGGTGTACAAACCAGAGTCTACAGCTGTGTTACATGAACGTTCTAATATTTCCGACTTTAATCGAACCATGGGAAATAATGATAATGATGGAGAAAATTAAAAGGGTCGATGGTCTATTTCCACCCCAAAGTTTCGATATAACAACAGATCAACCTATACTTAAACTCTCGGTCTAATTCCATCTAAAGTATGCATGCAATGTCTAATTGCACCCAAAATTAGATAGTGACTATCAAATTTCACACATAGTATATAAAATCGGTCTAATGCACAAATTGCTGGATAATTATAGTTTTTTTTGTAAACCAACAATTGGTTACGATCTTAAATCGTTAATTGACCGAATCTAAACCCGACCAAATCTCAAATTGACAACCAAATTTGAGCAAGTTAGGATAAACGTTGTCTATTTGACATTTGGTCGGGTCTAAAATTGGTTTAGGTCCAAGAAGTATTATGATAGGCAACCAGCGGGAACTGAATGGTGCTTAGGATAGTGTAACATTGTGGCAATGATTTATAATTATCCAAGAGATTGTTCACATCTCTTGAGGATGCAGATGGAGGTGTTTACACAACTTTTAGACATTACATACAAAGTTTGAAATTAGATCCACAAAAAACATATTCGTGGGAGAAGTTGTGGCAATGTTTATTGTCATATGTGGTCATAACATGGCCCAACATTATGTTGGATTGTTATTCAGACATGCACAAGAGACTGTTGGACGCAAATTTAAAGAGTGTCTTAAAGCACTCAAAATAATTGGCTGGGAAGCTACTCAAAAAGCAATCTCTAAAGCGACTACGTCAAGTACCTCGAGGACTATGATAACATATGTTATTGGAATTATTTTAATGGTTTCATTGGTGCAATGGATGGGACACATTGTACAGTATGGTCACTGAAGCTGAGGCGACTCGTTTTTATAACAGACATTCACAGACAAGCATTAATGTGTTGGCGATATGCAACTACGATATATTATTCACTTATATATTTGTAGGATGTCTTAGATCAGTGCATGATGCTAGAGTTTTTTCTTACGCAATGGTGCGTGACTAGACTTTTCCAACTCCCTGCCCATGAAGTATTATCTAATAGATTTTGGTTATGCTAACATACGAGGATTTTTAGCTCCATTTAGAGGACATATATATCATTTGACACAATTTCAAAATGGCTCCCCTCCTAGATGTGAAGAAGAGTTATTTAATCGGTGGCATTCTTTGCTCCACTCAGTTATCGAACAAATATTCAGAGTTTAGAAGAAAAAATAGAAGATTCTATCAGAGTTTCCAAGATACGATGTGGAGACACAAAACACATTAATCATAATCACAGCTGGATCACAAAACTTCATTCGTCTTCCTCAAATTCAAAATTTTGATTTTGATGGCTTCATAAGGTAATGCAATTCCACGAGATCAGTTTGATAATAATGAGACAGGTGGACAATATGGAGAAATAATTTTTTGCAAGAATAAGAGGGAACAACAAATGGAGCTCATACGCAAATGATACGAGAAGGAATCAAACAACAATTGTGAGATAATTTTCATAAGTTGATAACTAATACATTTGTGTTATAAGGGATGATTTAAAGTGCTATGAAATTTTATTTTTTATTATTTAAATATTACCTATTTTTATGAAATATATTTATTTTTCTTAGGTATTTTTAATTTTTTAGTACATATTAATTCTTTTAAATTCAACAGATCTAGATTGACATTAGGTGGTAAATTCAAATTCTACCATGCTCTAGTTGGAGTATTTCGACTATGTATCAGGATTTCTCGATCCAATTATTGGAAAAAAATTCAACAAAACTTTGCAGTTACTATTTGAATTTCTAAAATTCCACCAAATTTTATGTTAATTTTTTTAAACCAAATTCGACATTCAGCAAGATTCCTCACTTATTATTTAAACCCTTAGAGTCTCTTTTTATACCTCAAACTAGTTGATGACCCGCCCTTCGGACTAGCTTTTGTTTTTTTGTTATTATATTTGAGCCACATAATTTAAAGTGAAATTTACTTTGATATTATAGATTGTTCCTTATCTCAAGTGATCTTTCAATGCAATTAGTTGATTCACATAAATGAAGTCTTGTATAAGCATCATAAGAAAATGTATTAAGAATTATCTTCTAAATTTTTAAGTTTAATGTACATAGCGAGAAATCTACAATATTTTCTCATCGAAGAGTCATATATCAATATTCATGAGCTCATCACCTTGCTTAACATTACATGCCTCCCAAAATCACAATATCCTTGTAACCACATGTCAAGAAATTCTACTGACTTTCAAATGGAAAATATAAGAAAACACATTTCAAATGGAAAATATAAGAATACCTTTTAAATCTCTCATATTTTTTATTTGTTCATTCTGAGTGAAATTGTTGGTATCACATCTTTCGCTATTACAACTTTAATATTATAGGAAAATATAACATCTATCATCTTTTCATTCTCTACATAATTACATGAGCTTAATACAAAAATTCACTACCTCTTCTTCAATTTATATATTGAAGTGAATTATGATTACCTCTACTATTTTTATTGTTTATTTTTGTTTTTGAATCAATTATATATGTAATTATGTAGGTTTATTATTAAAGGACTGAATAATCTTGACCTAAAAATTAAAGGACCAAATAATTAGTTGTATGTTTCAAAATATAACACTGCAGCAAACTCAATTACAGTGAAATATTGCATTGATAATGTATACGCAAATTATTTATTGGTTAAATTTCAATATACCTCAAAAAATTAATAAAAATTAGATAAAATATCATTACTAACGTATGAAAAATACAAATTAAAATAATAGAAAAATCAAAATTAATTAAGTTGTATTTTTAATAGTTATATATTTTATGATATTAATAGTATTAATAGATTATTAGAGATTCGATATTAAAGAAAATAAATTAGTAAATTAATGTTATAATAATTAAGTGATGAGGTGCATTATAAGAGGAGAGATCATTTTTCTTTATATATATATATATATATATATATATAT